>OMLB01001101.1:0-13126 GCA_900302555.1 Myripristis jacobus
GGTAACCTGTGGTGTTATTTATTTGTGTCTGCAGGTGTTTTACCCCAAAGAGATGTTCAACCGGCCATACATCCTCAATCTTTTATGTGAACAGGTTGGTATATTTACCAGTACAATCATGAACCCAGTGGCCTTATTCTATTTTTATTTATTTTCTAATGTGGCAAAAATGAAGTTAATGTCCTCTCAGCAGCTGTAAACATCAAAAATCTTGTAACTGTCATTTTCTGGTGTCATAGATTATGAGAGACACCTACTCTGATAGCTGTGTCAGGATCAGCAGAGAGGAGAGGAGGAAGATGAAGGATCTCCTAGGTGAGAATTATAGTAAAGTTGATCACATTTCTGAGTAATATATAATTAATCACATTTTCCAAATAATATGTAGTCAGTCATAAGAGATTGAGCGAATATCAGTGGGTTTTACAACTTGAAGGTAAATGGATCTGTTAGCAGAGAAACGCATAATATGTTTTCTCTTCTCTTCACTTGTCCTCCACAGCAAGTTTCCGTGTGGGCACGACTATAAGCACCATCCAGGACGACAACATGAAAAAGAGGATTGTCATCGCCGCTCGAGACAACTGGGAAAACTACTTCACTCGCCTGTTCCCTGTGAATGTAAGCTGCTACACACACACTCACACACACACAAACACACACACACACACACACTGACCTATGCAGGGTTTCTCCTGGTTGTTGAGTAATTTCTAGAATATTATGGAAATGGCATTCAGGAGAAGTTAAGGAAAGACCAAGGATTTGATTATTTTGGGGAGGAAGTCAGGGAACATAAGGAAATTTGCAGTCGCAGCTCAGGTTACAAGCGTGTCCGTCGCTGTAATACTGTAATAGTTTTAGAGTTTTTAGATGGCTGCACTATGCAAAGTTTTAATGTCAAAACACACTCATTCTATCAACCTAAATATCAAATACCACTGCAATAGATAGTGGGTTGTAGCCAGTATTCATTAAAAACAGAACTGCTCACCCAGTTAGAGCAACTTTCAAACACAATCAATTATCATGAGGCAAAAAACAACCGGAATGAACTTTAAACAAACCAGGAAGGACCTAGTTACTGACCTAGTTTTGAAAGTCAAAGAAAAGTCATGGACTTTTATATATGGGCCACAGTGGAAACTCTGCATACATGCACACTGGAACTCTACTGCATTTTCAAATGTCTTTCATATGCATCTCCTTGTTGCAGGCCAACAGTGGTGATGCTCAGGTTCTGGGAGTGTCTCACCGTGGCATTCGTCTGCTGAAGGTGGTCAGAGCGTCAGGCATCAACCCCAAACACCTCCGTTTGCTCAAGAGCTACAGGTAGCCCATGGACACACACATTTAGCCAGTTCCAGTATATATGTATATCAGAACAGAAACTAAGCAAAGTCACTTCCCAAAGTCACTTCTACTGCTGTTACTTTGCTCATCCTGGACATACACTGTTATTATTATTACATGATTGAAGTTGTGCTTAATATACTATGATAAAAGTAGTGTTTAAAATTTGTATCTAGTGCTGATATTGTTATTTTTTTATGTTTAATCCCTCTCATTGGCTCTATTTTAGCATTTTATTTTGTTGTATTGTATGCTGTTGCTATTTGCCGCTGTATGACATGCACACAGAGTGTAAACATGATTCGGTGCGTCTCCAGCTTTGCAGAGCTGCTGTCAGTCGAGCTCCAGGACGCAGACACCGTGAAGGTGGAGCTGAAGAATGAACTGATCGTGCTGCAGTCCTCCAGAGCCCCTCAGATTGCTGCCATGATCCGACTCTTCCTCCGGGAGCTCATTAAGGTAGTTTCCCTCTCCTTCATCATCATCACTCTATTCATAGTGTTTTCCCTTGAGGTTATACATACTATCTTGAGACCATGGGATTGCACCGTTGTGAGAGAAGTGCTGTGTTTGTGACTGTCAGCCCCTTTGTCATCTGCAGACCTTGTTCTTCTTGGTCTGGGGGATGTGTTGGTTAGGGTTTCATTCTTCCAGCATCTGACAGAAACTCTCAAAGGAAAATGCACCTAAAAACACTTGAAACTGTCCATTTCGTTGTTGGTGTTTTATTTTAACTGGCTAAATGTAGCTGTTTAATAGATTTTTTTTTCAGTTACAGTAATCCAAAACATCAGTCATTATTGTCAGCCTAAATGCATCAGTCCCTCTTAGACCCATCACTTTGCACAGTGTTTATCAGTCACACAGAGAACAAATCATTGTAGAGGAGCAACAGAACGGGAGCCTTAATAGAACAGACTGCCATGCAGCTAGATGTAAAACTCAGATAGATGCAACAAGTCCAGGCAGTTCTCCTCAAGCAAAGTTGAACTTGGGTAGAGTGTTGGGTTGTATAGTTTCCAGGGTGTGATATGAGCCCACATGATAGTGAAATATTATCCTCATTAGTTGCTCTGCTGCTTCCTGCTAATTCGCAATACTTTATTTTTGTCTCTCCATTCACTTCCATAGCATAGCTAAACAGCTCCCAAAATAACAGTTTTAGGGCATAAACATGAACAAAGCGGATTATGCCAGTACAAAAAACTACAAGTCCTTTTACCCATTTTTTTGAAGAAATGAAACAGCTCTTTTCTTGTTATCTTCCTATTTGAACTGGAAAGTAGATCCGGCAGTTGCAGGAAACTTTAGCATTGTAAACTTGCACCAGAAATGACCTGATAGTACTTAAAAAAAAAAAACATTTTAATTACACAGAAAAAATGGGTAAAGGGATTTTATTCTTTTTTATTTTGACATAATTTGCTTTGTTCACATTTCTTTATAAGCTATAAGTGTTATTTTGCGAACTATTTTGCCATGGAAGTGAACGGAGAGATACAAGTACAGCATTCTGGATTAGCAGCATGGGGGTGGGAATATGAGGATATCTCACCACCATGTGGACTTACATCACAACCAGGTAACTATAAAACCCAGCACCCATAATTTTGCTTTCAGGTAGGGAAAAGTCATTCTGGGAAATGCTGGAAATTGCAAAATGAAACAGGAATAGATGACACAGGGAGGGAAAAGGTATTCAACAGTAAATGACAGCATTTCATGACAAAATATCTCCAGGACTGCACTGAGTATCAGACATTAATGATCTCGAACTGTGTATGATAATGTAGGAATTTACCTTTAATATCTATCCATCTGCTCTCCAGGACTCAGGCCATGTAATTGCCCTGAAGAGTTACATGACAGATGACAAGAGCCTGCTCAGCTTCAGCAGGGGTGACGTCATCAGACTGCTGCCAGTGGAAGCACTTCAGCCAGGTGAGGTCATCATCACACTCCCAGACTTTGAAGTGTAGATTACAAGACGTGGATTGAAAAAAAAAAAGTTTCCACATTTTATTGGAGTCTGATATCTAATGTTACTATTTGATATTTATCTAAGCTTTCCCGAAAATATTTAACTCAACTCAAGGGACAACATTTTTATTTACCATTTATCATTATTAGTAGTAGTAATAGCAGTTGTAGTATTGAAAAATAAAACAAAGCCTTGAAAGCTGCTGAAAGGTCTTGATATAAAGTAGCAGTAGGATTTCCTGGCTTGATAAGATCAGATTTATAATTTTGACAAATACCATCTTTTATCCAAAAATATACAAATTTTGAGTCCTTGAATTTCACCAAACAAGACCTTGAAAGTAATTAAAAAGTCAGTGAATGCTGATGTCTGTGCTGTGGTTGTCACAGATTTCTTTGATGAATGCTCATCTCTTTCCATAGATTATCATGAATGGCAACCTTGCCACACGCTATACCTCAGTACTGATTTTTAGTGTCTTCCATCAGGCTGGTGTTTTGGCACCACTGGAGGGCGCTCTGGTCTTTTCCCAGATGAGCTCACCCAGCCATCTGCTGCCCCAGACTACCATGGTGTCCACCTTGACCGGAGAGATGAGAGGAGGAAAAGCATGAGGGCCAACAAACCTTCCAGTGCACCCAAGGACCTTCAAAAAGACCCCATCACCAGACCCATGAACAGTGTTGCTCCAGGCCAGACCAGCAGAGAGGGCTCAGTCCAGGGCTCAGAGTCAGAGATCCTCCCCTACTCCATGGCTGAGTTTGCCATGAAATACTTCAGGTACAATGTTAGGGCAATATCAGAAAGAGCGCTGGACTGTGTAAAAAGTCATGTAGCCTGTTACTCATTACTTGTAACTCAATCCAGAAGGAATGTTCCAACTTGTCCAATTATTTCTGATAGCAGTATTTTTTTACATCACTCATTATATCCATTTTATATCTCCAAATTTGGTGATTGCATCCTCTTTTACACCCTTTAGATAACGTAGTTCCCTGTCCTGTGGTAGATCAGGAAACCAAACAGCCTTGATATGTAGACCTTTACTTGATAAAATTAAAGTTTGTCCTCTAGGACCAAAGCTGCTTTGGTCCTAGAGGACAACGGCTATGGTAAGTAGTCAGTATCTCCAGTTCTAATGGCATGGTTTTTGTCCACTGAGAAATAAACAACTTTCCTAAGTACTGTTCGGTCCTTTGGCTTGCAGTAACGTAGGCATCAAAGAGGATTGTGGTGATGAAAAGAGCTCTAGTTTTTAAAGTCAGTCTGTGTTCTGACCCTGATCTGTGGTCATAAGCTGTGGGTGGTGGATACAAGTGGACAGAAAGACGTTCCTCTGCAGGGTGGCTTCTCAAGACAGGTTGAGCAGCATGGTGGTCTACAGGGACCATAGAGTTGATCCATCATATTGACATGAGTCAGTTGAGGTGGTCTGGGCACCTGGTAAGGGCACCATCTCAACATCTACCTATGGAGATGTACAGAAAACCTATAAATAGCTAGATGATGGATGGATGGACGGATAATGAGACATTTAGTTTTTGGACATATCAACTTCAATCTGATATTTAGATGGATTAATTACAAAAGAACTGCGAGCCAAACAGTGTTGATGTCCAAAGTTGCTGTCATCCTTTTGCTTGATGATTTGCTCGAAATTAAACCGGTAGGCATTCTTCTAATCAAAGAATGGAAGCATTTTTTCCATTTTTCCACTATAGCATAGTGTTATAGGATGACAAGTATTAATGACAAGGACCTGTCAGAGGATAGGAATACAGTAGGATCAACTTTTTGGATAGTTCAACTTCATTCTGACATTTAGAGGGAGTAATAAAGAAAGTAACACCTTTTTTAAATTGTTAACAGCAGTATTACTGATGCGGCTGTCCAGTTCTGTAAAATGTTGCCTAAAACTCATCACCATGGAAGTGATTTTGACTCCAGTATAATATGCTTGGTGTGTGCGCTTAAAATAATTATGTCATTGCTAATTTTATACTGTTTGTATGTATCAAAGAGTGGAGAGTACAGGTCTACCGCCAAGTGGAAGGGATTTTTCAAAGAAGGTTCAACACACAGAGGTATGTAAGACAGTAGAAACCTCCTGACGCCATAGTCCAGTCATTATTATTCCTCATAATACATTTATATCTATGTTGTGTTTTATTTTATCTAGGTCCCAATACAGGAGTCTCTCATCCTCTACAGTGACCATGAAATAAATGATGTGGCTGTCCAGTGCTTCATGAGTAAGTGGTTCAGCGCTAACCAAGACCTTCACTGAACCATTGTTTCACTTTCAGGCTTCACTCATTTCCTCATGCATTCCTCCATTATTCCTCCAATCCCTTTATCCCTCTAGGCTTGATGCAGTTTATGGGTGACATGCCAATGAAGAAGAATCACACCCATGGAGACTGCTTGAGCCACATCTTACTGGTCAGTGCCCACTTTAACATAACATCAGTGTGGTGGACAGCATCAAAAATGATTTTGATGGGATTTGAAGGATGTTTTGTGTGTCATGTTCAGCTCGGGAAGGAGAAGGAGCTGCTGAGAGATGAGATCTACTGCCAGATCATCAAGCAGACCAGCAACAACCCAGTCAAGTGAGTGTGCATCATTTATTTGTGGTTTTATTTTATAGCTCAAACAATAGGGGTTTTTACAGAGTACTTAAATGAACATGGGGAAGAAAAAATTACATGCAGGAGAAGATTAGATTAGATTTAGATTTAGATTTAGATTTATTGTCCCCTAGGGGAAATTCCTTCTCACAACACTGTACATATATACACAACAGCAATACAATATATATATATACACAACAGCAATACATCACACTTAGACAGCAGCATCCCATCACCACAGCACATCACACCACACAGTAAACACACGACAGGTGAGTAAAACTTGTGCTCTCAGTGTGGCCTGCTGTTTAAGGCAGCAATGGCTGCAGGGATCAGGGTTTTTCCAAGGCGAGCCTTTTTACATTGTAATGTCCTGTACCTCCGCCCTGAAGGAAGTGGGGTGAGGTACTGATTAAGTGAGTGAGTAATGTCCCGTTCTGTTTGCCATGCGTGAGATGGCCCTGTTGTTGAGTGCAGACAGGTTGGGTGTAGGAAGACCGATTATTTTAGCAGCGGTGTTGGTGATGCGAGTGAGTTTGGCCCGGTGACAGTTAGCATGTTGAAAAAGCAGGAGGAGCAGTACATGAGGATGTGCTGGATGTTGCTTTGGTACAGTAACAGGAGGAGATGGGGTGAAACATAAAATCCTTTAAGTTTACGGATGACAGAGAGTCTCTGCTGGCCCCTTTTGAAGATGTCAGAGAAACAAAAAAGAAATTAAATACTTTGTGTTATCTCACAAAACTTTGTGTTCTCCTGAGAAATTTTTGCATTCGCTTGCGTACTTTTGCACTCTCCTAAGCAACATTCAATGTGGACCATTAAAATTATTATGTAATCACCTGGATAATTTTTATTTTCGCTGCAGGTTTTTGAACCCTAATATGATGTTGATTTTTTATATTTAAACTTACAATAGATGAGGTGTCGTGACAACATAATTACATTTTATCTTTTACACACAGAGTTGAATTGAGGACGGCTGGATTTGTTCATAGATTCTTGAGGATATTTCACTTCTCGTCCAAGAACTTCTTGAAGACATTTCGTGTCTTCAAGAATCTACAAACAAGTCCAACTGACCTCGATTCAACTCGATGTGGATAATCTTGACCTGGATGACTGAGAACCTCCACAGACATTTTATATTTCCATACCAGACACTAAAAAATCCATGTAGCATTTTTCCCCAACAAACTGTGTTTTTGTCAGGCAAGAAAAGCCTCTGAAACCACATTTAGGCTATTATGTGACACTAAAACCCTCAGCTGAAACCCACAGTAATGAAATTCTCTCTGGTTGGTTGAGTAAATTCCTTCCCCATCACACTGGAAAGATTTCTCTGGACATGTAGGTGATAGAGAATTCAACCAAGTCCCTTCCCACATGTAAATGAATCATGTCTGTGTGTCCTCTACACAGAGACAGCTGCACTCTTGGCTGGCGGCTGCTCAACCTGGTGACCGGGGTCTTCCCCTGCTCTGGGACCCTGCAGCCCTACATCACTCACTACCTACAGGACATCATTCAGGACCTGGCACACCCATACCAAGGTAGAGGACACACCTGAGTTGCATGAAGACACATTCATGCCACAAAAATGTTGATAGCACTCTCACAGTCTCTGGAAAGATTCTTTGTTTTGCAGGAATTTTCCACAGTGTCATATCTTGAAATAAGGCAGAGTGAGGCAGATCCTTCAATTTCTATCAGGAAAATGACCGATTTAAGACAATTCTTGAAACAAATTGATTTGCATTAACAAGTATAGCTGTTGCAGCCTTTTTGGCAGATCTGTTTTCTTCATTTGTTTTACGAAAGGACAAGATTTTAAGACACGATTGCAGATTAAATGGTACACCCTTTTGGTTTCCTGTAATGTGTGAGATATAGGAATTTATGCTTATTCTACTGTTGCTGTCATATTGTGATTCACTCTGAATAGGCAGCTAAATAGGTCACTCATCACACACTCTTTATCTTTGTGTCACACACACAAATACACAGATGCACGTGCTAATATGTGACATATCTGTCCTCAGAGCTTGCTGCTGTGTGTCAGGATAACCTGTGGCGCTCTCTGAGTTATGGCGGTCGTCGTAACATCCCCTCACAAGTAGAGATGGATGCCATTCTGGTAGGTGACCCTACTCAGTTGTAAACACCCCTGTCAAGGTGTTATTTACCTGCTGTACTAGATCAACATGATTGTTTTTGTGCTTTCTGCAGGCCGGCAAAACATCTCGACGGATTCCTATTCAGCTCCCAGGAGGGGTGGATTTCCCTGTTAAGATACACAGCTTCAGTGTAAGATTTATTTATTATTTATGAAAGTAACTGTTCACTAACCCACTTTCACTGAGTGTTCATATCTTTGTAAACAGTGTACACATCTTTGTAGGCTGATAATGTTTTTTTTTAATTAAATATATTTCTAGTATAAATCATAGTCCCTTGAATAAAATTGTGAGTTATTTGTAGAGAAATGTGGACTTCTGTTATTGCTGATGGTTGTTTGGCTGACCCAGAAGACATCATTTACACTCCTTTTTATTTCCCACTACATGACTGATTATATCTAAACTATATCCCTTTATCTATATCTCTCTCTAGGTGGCAGCAGAGGTGGTGACACAGTTCTGTAAAGAGATGGGCATCTCAGATCCTGCAGAGCTGAAAGAGTTCTCCCTCCATGCCAACCGACCCCAATGTAAAATAGACTGATTCTATTTCTTCTTCTACTCGTCCACAAAATATAGTGAAAATGATACAAGGGTTTGCTTATATGTGCTGTAGTGCTGAAGGTCTAGTCAGTCCATTAGTGTTGTGCACCTCTGATTGATGGATCCAATTTGTAGAATGTATTGACACTACACTGGTTATTTAGTCACTTTTAAAGTAACTGAATATTGCAAAATGACACTCGTAACAACCAAACCAATATAATCCTTCAAAAACCCATATGGGCCAAACCTTTACACGGCACAGTGTGTAAACCACAGTACAGTTCATCAATCTGCTGCTTTTTCTGTGACTCCTCTCTGTCCCCCCTCCCGTCCTCCTCTGCCAGACGGTATGGTTCGTCCCCTCCATGCTGAGGAGTATCTCTTTGACTTCCTGCTGGACGATGGCTCCGTCTTCCTGTCTCTGAGCCGAGTCATCTGGAGGAACCCTCTGTCCTTCAACAACAACCTCTACGTAGATTTCCACTACCAACAGGTGACAAGAGTACTTTGCATCACTTGGGATTGAAAACTTTTTAGCCACTGGTGCATGAGTGCAAGTTGCATCCGGATATTAATGTGCTTGTGTGTTACTGTGTGTTTGTGTGTGTCCAGTTGCTGGGGGACTATCTGGATGGGAAGTTGAAGCTTCCCTCTGCTGGTGGTTCCTCGTTGGTCCAGCAGATAGCAGAGCTGTCGGCCCTGCAGCACCTAGCTCAGGGACTGACCAGCCAGCCTTCACTGTAAGTCACACACACTGGTAATTAAAAGAAGTGAAAAAAGTGAGTTTTGATGAGGCCTGTTGGTCAACATAGCTGTTAACTGATGAGAATATGCACACCGTGTCCCTGGTAGATCACGTCACCTACTCCAAGAAACACAGGGCCAACATGAAAACTCCATATAGAAAGAAATCAAAAGGTAACAGTGCTAATCACTGTTGCACCGCTCTGCACTGAAGCCAGGCTTATTTTTAGAACCCGAGCACTTCAAGTGAGCGATAATGTATTCATACATTATGCAATGATATTCAGCTGTACACAGTGATGGCTCATGATGTGTTCTTCCCATGGAAACATAACAGGCAACACTCTATGGCAGGGAAACTCAAGTAGTTCAGGCCAGGAGCCAGTTTTGGAAAATGAAAGAGGGCCAGGAGCCGCTGGATAAAACAAGCCATTATCGTCTTCTTTCTTTTCAAAATGCATATATGTCAAATCATTTATCCTGATGTAATTAAAGTGCTAAACATAGCATGCTATGAGCCACAATAGCAATAGCTTATTTCCTTGAAAAAAAAACAGAAAATAACCAGGAACTTTGTTTAAAAATAAAAAAAAATCAAAACAGTGACTGTAAAACTAAAAACCAGAAAAAAATATATTTGTAATGGTTATGATTGTATATATAAAATTAAATTACCTGAAAATTATCATCAAATTACAAGAAAAATACAAAATAATTCCTCCTCAAAAATGAAAACTAAAAAGGAGAAAATCAGCCCATGTGGGGATTTTTGGCTTCATATTTTTAAATGCTCACAGAGGCAGCAAGCATAACTGCAAATTCACTGATGGTGGTGTCTGTCGCTGTGTGTGGTCTTTTAGAAGAGGATACAAATCACACAAATACCTTGTGATAACAGGAAGGCGCTCAACAACACTTGACCTCTTTATTGGAATTTTAGATGTAGTCTTCCCAATAACTTAAACATATGAATGTCTGATACTGTGTGTCAGTGGGGTCTTCCACCTCTTTTGATATGGGAATACATGAAAGTAGGGATAGAGACCATCTGATCACTTTGAACTGCATGTGATGTCGGGGCAGTTCCGTGTGGTGCATGGAGAGCTCACTCTTGGCTTCTCTCCTCTCCCTGAAAGGCCGGAGGTCAGGGAGTACCTGCCCAGACAGGATGGGATCAGCAGTAAAATTGAGGAGATCCACTCCTTCTGCTTGGGCCAGCTGGCTGCCATGCAGTCCCTCAGCCCTGACGACGCCAAAATCCGTTTCATTGGTGGGCAGTAGTTTGTCTTTTACTCACATTATAAATGTTCTTTCGGTGTTGATTATGAGTAAGCGTCTTCTCGTCTCCCCTCTCTGTCCTCTAGAGTTTCTGAGCACCCTACCTCTGTTTGGCTCCAACATCTTCCTGGCCCAGAAGGTCAGCCAGCGCGGCTGCCCCTCACCCTGCCTGGTCACTGTCGGCCAGCAGGGGGTGCTATTCATTCACCCCAAAACACAGGTACTCAGTCTAGGCCACTGTCTCGAGGATTATTGCTGCTTTGATCTGACCATGTTACATGTTTTCCAGCAAGTCTATTATCAAGGGACAACTATAGCAAAAACCTAACAAGCCAGATTTAATTTATCATGAAATATTCGTTTTTCGGCCTTCATTTTTGTACCCAGGCTATTAGTAGCTCATGTGAAACGGTGTATGCCAGTGTGACGTTTTTGAATTTGTCCTTGCCAAGGATTGTTTCTGCTAGAATTGTGTTCCTGTAGGTTGTCTGAAAAGTTAACAAAATGTAAAAGCATCAAAACGTCTTAATACATTCTCTAGATGTTATTATTTTTTTTTTTTATATCTTTTCACCATTCAGTGACTCGCTTCCATGAATGTCCAATCTTAGATTAATACAGAAGAGGGTAGTACAACATTAATCCACAGAACACAGCTGTACTTTGTGTCCCTCAACAAGTAATCTCCTGGTGTCCTTTTGCTAGTTCTACCCATTTATTGTTTCACAGCTTTCATCATTTATGTTCAGTCAGTTACAGGCTCATTTTGGCAGCTCATTGTTTTTATTTTGGTTGTCTTTACTTTGGCTCTTAAGTTCCATGCTATTCTTTAAAATTCTTTAATTCTTTACAAAGTCATTAATTTGGCTTGATGAGCCCTGCAGATACCCTGTGTTGTATGCGTTGGAAGCCTCTGAAACAGCATTTAGACCGTAAACAGACACTAAAAGTCTTCTGCTGAGTTAGCAGATCCCTGAGGAAGAGAGAGGCAGGTTTTAACTGCAAGTTTGACTGACTGACACACACAAAACTGCTGAGGAAAATGGAGTCTGTGTCCGTAAATTTCAAATCAATGGCCAATATCGGTGTTCCAGCTGTTGATGATTCTGTGTTGTGTCTTGTGTTGCAGGAGCGAGTGTTTGTGATTCCTCTGGTGGAGGTGCAGTCCATGCGCACCGTCAGTCCTAAGAAACTAGACAAAGTGCCAGCAGTGGAAATCAGTTATGGCAATCCAGGCCGTCCCAAGAAAATCACTGTTCAACTCAAAGAGGTAAATCCAAAGACGACAGCAGAGGCTGCAGCTTCACTCGGGTGAAACTGCGTATTGAGGGGTTTCATGTCGAGCAGAAAGCTGGGCTGTGTTCAAGATGTCCTGGGAACTGGGTCCCATCAGGAGAAGTGCTCTCGAATGCCCTTCCCAACATACATCCCCTTAAAATGTTTACACTCACTCAACACCGACATTTTCCAAGTTCATTTCCTTGGTTTGGTCGTCAGATAAAAGCATGAAACATAACCAGCAGTAGCTGACACTAAACAGTAACTTGCCCGCTGCTAATGAGACTCTTTCCATTTTGCTGGTGGATGTTTTTTGGCATTCAGGAGGCTTGTCTGTTCACTTCAGCCCTGCTGATGGAAGCCTTACCCCAGTGTTATGTTAATTTAATTTCAAAAGCTTGCATAACATTTCTTCCTTCATTCATTTTCAGAGGGATATAACAGCTTGTACCTGACTCAGTGCTCAATGGAGCAGTTCTGATTACATGTTGTGTATTCTTGTAAAAGGTGAATGATTGTCAAAATAGCTGAAGTATGACAATGCAGTTGTCATATGTCAGTTATTATACAAGTCTGGGGGTTTGTGAGTTCAGTTTCCATCCTGCTGTGTTTCATCTCAACTTGGATTTCTGTGTCTCTCTCAGGCCAAGGAGCTGTGCCACATCCTCGCTGTAACTATGGAAGAGTTGATCCGGCCATCTATCAACAGCTCCATTTCAAGTCGCCAGTAGACACACACACACACACACATACACATACACATAAAGTGTATCAAAAATGGACTACAATTTTTGTTAATCACTGACTTTCATTCATGTCATTTTTTTCTATTTGCGTGGTTGATGAAACTCAATAAGGAGTGTACTCTGTTCTTTGCAGAGATCACCTACTGTTTTTGCATGCATTTGCATACAGTGCACAAGCATGCAAATATGCACACACACACACACACACACACACACACACACACACACACACACACACACACACACACACACACACACAGATGATATTTTCCCCTGGACTTATTTGAGACAAAATGCCAGCTGACAAATCATTACCAGTGTTGGGAGTAATTAGTTTACTCTTACTCAGATTATTGTAATTAGATGACTTTTTCCAGTAACAAGGTA
>OMLB01001103.1:0-12848 GCA_900302555.1 Myripristis jacobus
TGCACACACACACACACACACACACACACACAAACACACACACACACACACACACACACACACACATACACAAACACACACACAAACACACATATTTTTAACCCTGCTTTTAAACAAGGAGTTTTGAGGAGTGTTAAGGACAGGCTATTCCAACAAATGACACAATCAAAACGAGAAATGTATTGCAGCTGTGTTGTAGCTTTGCAGATAAGCAGCAGAATCCTCAGCACGTTTCATGTGTAACCAGTGATCAGAATTTGCAAACTGGAACAGAGGAATGAAACATCTACACCTGATGGTTAAATGCAAGTTCTTTGGCTGGATATGTGTTTGGATTTCATGTTCCCACACCTTATTTAAATGACAATAACACAGGGAGAAGAATTATCTAAAAATAGCGCTGGGTGTGCAGATTGAAACACTTTGTTTTGTTACAAAACTGAAGCCTAGCAATGGTTTACGACGGAGTTATAGTATATAAATTACAGTATATCATAAGCTTTTTATATAGACTGGTAAGCTAAAGTAATAATGTGTTTGCTTAATGTCTTGGTGTGATAGTTCTGTTTGTTGTTACATTAAAAAAGCTGTGCAGCCTTTCTTGTTTTGATGATAGGCCAAGTTGAGTCATATGGTTTTGAATTAATTATAGTGGACCCTCCACAACTATACACCATTTTGAACCATTCTGAGCTTAATCTCCTGCATACCCAGCACTATTTTCATTCATTTATTTATTTTTTACTTCTGACCATATTACTGTTCTTCAAACACTTTGCGGGAACATGAAATCTGAACATATGTCCAGCCAAAGAAGTCACATTTAACCATCGGGTGTAGACGCACCACACTTCTATTCTGATATGGACATTCTGATCACTCAGGTCACATGAAACAGGTGTAACCATGGCCAAACCAGTGATTTGAATGTTTGAGCCATTTACTACAATTTACCCACATCTGACATTGCAACAAACCATTTTGCAAATCATGTAGAGGGAACTAAAGATTTCACAACATACAATCAAAATCCCCCACTTTTCAAATTTAAATTTTTGGTTAAAACACCACCTTACAATGTCCTGTTTCTGTGGCTAACAAAGTTGTGACCTTTCATAAACCCACTGAACTGATAATTGGCTGTGGAAAGCAACAGTTTCACTCGCCCCAATTTGAAGTGATCAAAATAAAACAGGGCTGCTGCTTTTAGAAAAACTAATGTGGGCAACTTTATTATGGCGATGGAAAACTGGTGTTAAGAGAGTTTGTAGTCTCTGAAAGTTCATTTTCATATCGTAGTGGAATGAATGGAAACCAATGGCTGGATAAAAGGTATGTTTATACATTTTGTACATATTAAGTACATGCAAAATCATTGGTTCGGCCCTTTAAAGTTATCTTTACTGCTTACTTTAAGTTAGTGCAGGCATATAATGTGTTCTCACATACAGCACAAGTACAGTACAGATGTATGGTGTTGAGCATTTCTTGTCCAAGTATAGCCTCTTCCTCTGCCCTGACAGGGACATGTGTCAGGAGATCAGCACTAACTGGGGCATTCAGACGTGGCAGGAGTTTGACCAGCTCTGTGAATATAACCCAGTGGAGACGGAGCTCATCACCTGCCTGGCCGACGTCAGAGAGCCCTGCCAGCTTGGCTGCAAGGACCTCAGCTACTGCACCAACTTCAACAACAGGTCAGACTCCTGGCTGCTACTATACATGGGTTAAACCAATTTTGACTTTTTCCATGAAAAAGTCAATTAAATTTTTATTTTTCATGACTTTATTTGTGACTGTTTATTTTGTTCTGTTAGGACTTTGGTTGTACTTCCAGGTTTTAGTGTCACAGAAATAAAAAGGGTTACCACTCTTTCCAGAGCTAGGAAGGCTTCATGAAATCTCTCCATCTTTTAAACTGTTTGGTTGCCCAACTTTGAATACATAATAGCCTGCAGTTGTCCACTTTTCAAAATAATTTGCATCACATACTTGGAAATATGCATTAATTCACATTTTCCTCTGCTGAATTTTCAAAAAATATACTTAAAATATCTGTAAAATTTAGATGGAAACATAATAACACAGCATGATGTATACATTGTGTACAGATGGAGCCAGAGGCCACATGAAGTGGCTTCAAACACTGCACAGGGAAGTCACACAAAGACATATAGAAACACAAATAAATGCATGGGACCACCTGGTGAGTGGTCTGCAGACAGACACATGCTCCTTGTCTGTTTTTTTGGGGTAAGGCCCCTTGATCTGACCTTAGGAGCTGTCAAATAATAGCCCTGGGAGTGTGTATGACAAGTTCCATATTCATGAGAAAAAGTGGGGTGAGGTTAGATGGTGGTTTGGATCTGTATTTTCACTTAGTAAAAGTCTTTGTGGACAAAGATATGTGCTTCCAAACAAGACTGCCATGACATCAGATTTTCACTCAATGATTATTGTGATGTAGCTTTGTCAGAAACCATCCAGTCATTTCAGTTTTTCCATGTGCCTCTCTCAACTTGGCTTTGAGGTCAGTGCTACACTGCAGGTCTATAAGCTCCATTTGTAGTGTTGGAGCACTGTCCATATCAAGGGAGAAGGATTCTGCAAATATCTGGAAACTGCATACTGCAGACATACTCATCACCGCTGATTATGAATGAATGAATGAATGAATAGTTTATTTTCAGTCATTATAAAGAACAATACACTTTGTGTGAATTTACAACAAAATATTATCATACCTGTTCACACTGATTCATTACATGCAACAAATTTCCCACATCAGTGACTGAAAAAGGGAACAGGCTGAAGCCATATAATGGTACAGTGATTACCACAGGGGTGTCCAATCATGTGCCATGGAGGGCCAAGAGGCTGCAGGTTTTCACTCCAACCGAGACCTCCACCAGCTGACTTCCATGGCACATGATTGGACACCCCTGGATTACCACATAATGTTCCATTAGGGCCTTGTTTGTTGGGCGATGGCTGAAATTTCTCTCATTGAGCTCAGTGAGTGAGAAATCTAATTTTTTTCCAGAATGCTTTGACACTATGAAAAGCCTTATTGACAAGTTGGTTTGGGCCCTGCAGATTCAGGTTGATTGGGCTATGTTCATCTCCTGTGTGATGTAAACTAAAAAATGTACTTTCTTCTTCGCCCTTCTTCATGAATTCTTTAATTGCTTCTTAAGTCACATTCAGCCAGTATACCTCTGTTTCCTCAGTTTCCCTGCTTTCACTATCAGCTGGCTTCAACTGCTACATTACATTCTCTTTTTGCACACTGAAAGAGTGCGTAGACAGGTCTCTCCAAAGCTGAGCAACTCATCTCTCCCTCCCTCATATCGAGCAGACTGCTCTGCAGGTCTAGCTAGAGAAATGCCATCTAAGTTTGAATTTCTCAACAATGGCAACTTTGTCCTTGCAGATGAGGCAGGTAGCAAAAAATCAATAACTTAAGTGATAAGCTTAAGCATCAGTGTTAAACCAGTTATAGTAGGTTAACTGATTGTATCATCAAGTATTGCTCTAATGACAGCAACTTTTATACTAGCTAATTGTTTGTCTTTTAATCCATCAATGCTGTAACATTTCTAGAGAACAGCAGAAATCACCAAATGTAGTTTGATGTCAGTAACATCACAACTCTTGAGGCTGCTGCTCTGTTTGTTTACTTCTCAAAGCTCACTGTGAAGGTTTCATCAGTGAATTTGACAATCTGCCAATGAGGCATCTCACACAGATTCCCCCAGGAATGAGAGCAGTTCCAGACCTCAGGGACTGCCACGTAATTAAAAAATGTGGGCGAGTTATTCATATGCAATGTGCTAATCATAACTTACTCTCTGGCCTAGTAAGACATGGTCATCACATAGGAATAGGTCTGGACTGGAAGACTTTGGTACTTCAAATTTTAGTTAATCTCTCTCAGTTGTCACCATCTCATTATGGTCTTTTTATAGGTCGAGGTGGTAAATTTGTTGTCCATCGCTTTTGTCACTTCATACCATCTCCAGCTTACGTTCTTCCCACAAATGGTCCTTGCTGATATTCTCATGTGCTAGCAGACCCAGCAAATGGAGTTTTGTTTGCAGTTCTAAGATGTAGTGAGTTTTGTTCTTATGACCTTCGTTCCAGCATTCCTTAATCAGTTCCAAGATGCCTCTTCAGCCAAACAGCAACTCAAATGGGTAAATCCAGCAGAGGCCTAGAGAATCCTCCACACAAGCAAATAACAGAAGATCCAGCTATTGACCCCAATTTTGGCTACTCTTGTTAACAAACTTTAGAATTATTGCCATCTGGTTCTTATTAAAGTTTTGAATCCAGCCATCAATCTAAGGATGATAGACATTAGTCTGAATGTTTTTAATCCCTGACAATTGGTTGAAATCCCGCAGAATCTGGCACAAATGCCTACAGTAAGAACTTTCAGCCACTACCCAACCCTAGCTGAATACTAACAATGTAACAATGTTACATATTCTTAACATAAAAAAATCCAACTGTATTCTGTTAGGTTACCTACAAAAATTCTAACTACAGATTGTACACCATTTTAATGACAGTACAAAAGAAAATTTGTCCTTGTATAAATGTGCTGAACTTTCTCACATTTAATTTCCTGATAGATAATTGTCTTCAAGAGGAAGTTCATTATCTGCCATGTAAAACTTTCATTCAAGGCTGAGTTTCAAGCAGTGTTTGAATCTCTTAATAAACCTTTCTCATCATGAATCAGATTTTGCATGTATAAGGGGCAAACGTACTGCCATTGAAGTGCTCATTCAAGTCCCCCCCACAGAGTACATTTCGATTTTATGCTAAGAACTTTGTTATTTTTCCCAAAGGAGACACTGGTCAAATCTTGGCTTTAGATCCCACAGGGGCACAGGGGCTCCTGCTGTGGCATGGTGGGATTTGAAGTTCAGGCAAACAAACTGTGTCTGAGGCTCCTCTAGTTTCCTTTGATGAGGCCCAGGGGACCCTTGCGTGGGTCTCTTCTCTCCTGAGGGGTTCAAAAGCTGGGCTGTGTAGCCAGGAGCAAGGCCCTTGGCCAAAGAACCAGCATGGAAGACAAACACTGGGCTGGAGGTAGTCTGGCAGGGCTGAGGACCATAGTGCTAATATGTGTTTTTGTATGTCTGTGTGTCTGTGTGTGTGTGCGTGCGTGCGTGCGTGCGTGCGTGTGTTGTATTTATGACAGTCACACCATACTATGGTTAGCTATAGGCTGGAACAATTCATTGAAATATTATCGAAATCACAATATTACCAAGTGCAATATCCAAACTACAGGAGCTGCAAGTTTTTGGTAAAGATAAGTAGGAGTAGGGTCTCATGACTTATATTGACAGGTGTTTTCAACAGAAACTAGCTGTAGAAATGGGGAATGCAATTTGTACTGTAGCCATGTTAACTGCCTATGAGTGTTGGTCAGCTTTATGCATCTCCATAACTTCAAAGTGTTCTCTCACTGTTCCAAGTGTCTGATCCAATCTAAATGCACTGAGAAAAAGCTTCAGTCTTCCAGGCTGTAATCATTCATTTTCCAAGCTGCTTATTGTAATTAGGGTTGCAGAGTGCTGGAGCCTATCCCAGTGCTCACCAGGCAGAGGGTGGGGAAACACCCTGAACAGGTCGCCAGTTCATCACATGGCAGACACACAGACAGACACATTCAAGCCTAAGGGCAATTTAGTATCCCCACTTCACCTGACTTACATGTCTTTAGACTATGGGAGGAAACTGCAGCTCCCAGCAGAAACCCACACAGACACGGTTAGAACATGCAAAATCCACCCAGGCCGGCCAGGAAATGGACACAGTGCTGTTGCCTCACAGCAAGAAGATCCTAACTACTGCACCACTGTACCACCTGGGCTGTATTCCCATTTGTTAAATACCGTTTGGGATGAAACAAACAACCACAAGATGAGTCGTTGTTCATTGCCATGATCTCAGTTCAATCATGTTTTGTGCACACAAGCGTGCACAAGATATGAGCAATACTTGATGATACAATCAGTTAACCTACTATAACTGGTTTAACACTGATGCTTAAGCTTATCTGCCTCATCTGCAAGGACAAAGTTGCCATTGTTGAGAAATTCAAACTTAAATGGCATTTCTCTAGGTAGCGTGGGCGCAACTTTGACAAAGCACTGAATCCCAGGTGGATGTTGAGTTGTTTGAGCTCAAATTTTTGACAAAATTCTGCCCAGTCTAAAGTTACCTATACAAGCTTTAACCACTAAGAACTTAGTGTCAGACAGAACATAATGTTGGGCCAGGTGTGTAGGTAGCAGCAAAGCAGGGAGAAGTGCCAACCTGTTCTTGTCTTTTAGAAAGCTGGAGATGGGAGATGGCCTTGGCTGAGCACTGAATACAGGAAATTACAGTAATCCAGTCATGATGAAATGAATGCATGGATGACTTTTTCAAGGTCTGCTTGAGATAGGAAAGTTCTAACTTGCAATTTTCCTAAGCTGGAGAAAGCTTAGTACGACTGCAGTGATTTGTATGTCAAAACAGAGCTCACTGTCAAAGATTACACCCAAATTGTGGAAACAATGCTTAAGACTGGGTGACAAGCTCCCTAGATTTTTTACAAGTCACAGACCAGGTTTGGGGGACTAAATAAAACGATTTTTATCAGTGTCATTTTTGTTGATTCATATACTGCACCATGCAGCAGGTGCAAAGTTGTGACAGATTTTTTGCCCTTTGTTCCTCTAAAGGGGGAAGACTAGACTTGCTGGGAGACTATAATTCCCCCTTGGATACTTGTCTGAAAGAGATGAACAACTCTGATTGTAGCTGCTTATGTGTGGACAGTCATGGTGATTCTCCACGTTACAGTACATGAAAGAGCTGGGCTGAATTGCTGTTAATAAGAGTCAGCAGATTGCTAGTGTTTATTTTTGGTATAAGAGGAAAACCACAGAGACCGCTGGCCTTATAGAGGTTGAAGTCAGGTCAGGACCCAGGAATGAGGCAAAGACACACATTTACAGTCACACAAACTCACCACACATGCACACACACACACACACACACACAGATTTTGAGATTGTAAACAAAGCACCCACTCATCAGAGGCTGAATGTAGCGGTGGAGCCACACCCAAAACCTCTGCCTGGAACCTTCTCCCCCTAAACCCTCCAATTAGCTGACTCACTTCAGACCAAACCCACCAATCAGACATCAAAGACACTTCCTGGTACAGAGTTAGAGGAAAACAATTCTCACATCACCTCTCTCTAGAGGGCTTAGTGCCCCCAGCTAATGTTCCCTTCTCTGGGGTTTTCTCTCCTCTTTAACCTCATTCATTTGGTCATTGACACACAGTTTTCATACACTTTGAAGAGGGAAATCCACACATCTTGTGTTCAGACAGACAAAATGAAGAAATTAGCTTCTTACAAGGAAATACAGATCACCTTAACCTTTTTGCTGGTAAATAAGACTTGGGAACTCTGAGTTTAAAATATCACTGCAAGATCACTGGTAAGTGATCACTGGTAAGTGATCTTGCATGTTTAGTGGACAGTAATAGCTACAAAATGTATATACGTTTCTGCTAATCTCTTCCCAAAGCTAGCAGTCGTATTTTCCGATATGAAAATGAACTTTCAGAGACTTCAAACTTTCTTCACACCAGTGTTCCATCACTGTTATAAAGTCCTCCACAGGAATTTTCCTAAAAGCAGCAGCACTGTTGTGCTTTGATGACTTGAAAATATCTGATTGAAACAGTCTCTCTGCTGGAAAGTAGGCCCCTTGAAGCAATGTTTTTGTTATAGGACATGCCATTTATGGCCAGTCAGTGGGGAAAGCTGGTCGGTATTGCTCTGACCCATGGTCAATCAGTTTTTGTGACGTTATGTGTATGCATTTGGAAACCTCTTCAGGCAGCATTTAGGCAACATTACCCCACCCCCTTTCAGCAACAATTGATAAAGCGGGCCCTCCCCATTCAAGCAATGTTGTCATCATAGGACAGGCCCCTTTCCCTTCAGCCAACTCATTACCAGCCTCTCTGCCAGGTTTTGTGATATTATGTGAATGCATTTGGAAACTATGGTCCTGTATGTGCAAAGCTCCAGCCGTTGCCACACCCCTTTGAGGCTGATTGGCTTGAAAAGTTGATTGTTTCTTGCTGACCATCTTACCACTAGGTTTCATGCAAATTTGTCCAGTAGTGTTTAAGGACAGATTGATGGACAGATGACGGATAAAGGCCAATCACCTATCCCCGTGCCGGAGGTTTCACCTCCTTGGCAGAAGTAAATGTTGAATCAGTGCTCAGAGTGCTGGCAAATACTCCTGACAAATATGGATTTGGCGATTCAGGGTCCCTGTATTCAAAAGTAATGATGACTGGGATGATATGTGGACAAATGCCAAATCCATATCTACATGCAACTCTACCACACCCATAAAACTCAAAAACAGAAATGTTAGGGATTTAATCAAACTAAAGAAAATGTCCTTATGCATCCTAAAAGTAGTTGTTGATGACAGATGATGGTAAATATCATCCTAATTCTTGCCCAGTAGTGCCTTATTCACATTATTGCCTTAATCACATTAAAATCAATTTTTTTCATGTATGCATAAACATGGCTTTTGGCTGAAAAATCTAAATCAAAGTGAAACAGACAAGCATAACATACATAAAAGGTTTTTGTGTGACTTTGGAGCTCCAGGTGAGTGTGTCTTCGCCAGCTGAAATCACAAAAATAACATGGAACGCCTGCGCCTGTGCTAAGATGTGTTCTGAGGAGACGGCATATTTTTGGATACTAAATTTGTGCTGCTCCACCCGATTGGTATTAACACTCACCGTTGGTGTGTTCCTCCACCCATTTTGGTGCACTTGATGTCATGAAGAGCCATGAAATTACAAAGCGGGTGCAAGTGGGAAGAAATCCATTTGCACCCAAGGGAATTACCACTTGATGTGCTTAATTACCACTTGATCTGCACAAGCACAAAAATAGGCCCCTTAATGTTCTTAAATATGATGTTAAACACAATGTTATACCAGTCTTTTGCTGCATAGCATAAGTATTCTCTCAGATGCACAAAGGTTTAGAGCTCAGAGACACTGCAGAACCTTTACCTGGCCATTAACTACTATGATCTGATAGTACAATCATAACATACAAAACAAAATAATAACAAAATAACAACGGAAAGTAAGTTGTTTTTTCAAGTTTTTATATTCTTTGAAAATCCATTGAAAGCAATTGCATTTACACATCATTTAAACTTTTTTAGACATTATTTACACAAATACCAGCCCAACGTGGGTGTCTGGCATTTTGAAAGGTTTTATTTCACCTCTCTGAACAAAATTCACTTTATTTCTTTTTGTTTTTAATGTTTGGGGGATTTTTTTTAACATTATTTTTGTCATTTTAAACTTTTTTATGTGTTAATTTTGGTAATTTGTGGCAATTTCACAGTAATTTTCTTGTTGATTTTGTGGTAATTTTCTTATAAACTTATTAATATATAATATAATAATTATAAATATTGTGGTACTGTAATTTTATTATTATTAATTGTTATTATTTTAACAAACATTTGTAGAAATGTTTGTAAAAATAGTGTATGGTAATTTGACTGTAATTTTATGGTATTTTTCTTTTTTGACCTTTGCGGTCAAAAAAGCGGTAGTTTCACAGTAGTTTTCAATCCTGATTTCTTGTAATTTTGTGGTAGTGTTACGGAAATTTTCTTGCAATTTAATTTTAACTACACAGTGTTGAAGGATGTCAATTGAATTGGAGGGGTTCATGTAAAAAGATGTCCCTCTGATTTTCTATAGGCCGACGGAGCTGTTTCGCAGCTGCAACGTCCAGTCAGACCAGGGGGCCATGAACGACATCAAACTGTGGTCCAACGGGACGATCAAGATGCCGTTCATGAATATCCCGGTCTTGGACATCAGGAAGTGTCGGCCCGAGATATGGAAGGCGGTAGCCTGCTCCCTGCAAATCAAACCCTGCCACAGCAAGTCGAGGGGGAGTGTCATCTGCAAGTATGTGTACTACCAGCCTACATCATCATGTCGTAACCCTGCTTTCAAAATGATGCTATCTCAGATGTGTTTTTGTAATAAAAAGCATCAACTTTTCAAGAACAAAGAAACAATGTCTGCATTGAAAAATATTTCACAAACCCAACTTGACTTAAATGTAATCTTCATTTCATTCAATATTAATGAATGTGTAGTCAGTTAAAAGTGAATTTAAAAGGCCATGATTTACCAGAGCCTTTAATGTGTGTAAAAACTTTTAGTGTGTGCAAAAGTAATGGCATTAACACCTAATTGGTCAAGAGGTCAAGAATCAGATCAAGATTCATATTGCATGACTGTGTAAACTTTTGCATCTTTGTAACCAATAAGTAAACAAATTCCACATGCCAGCTATCAGTGTCAGCAAATCAATGGGACATGGAACTTGTCCCATTGTTTTGTTACAGACACACACAGTCATTTAGAGACCTGACTTGAGACTTTGACTTTCTCCACATTTGTTTAACTCATTACTATCATTTGTCAGGGTTACAACTTCTGTACTGCCTTGTGTTTATTTTAATCCCTCACACCTCCTCAGGTCAGACTGTGTGGACATCCTGACACAGTGTGGGGACAGGAAACGTTTCCATGAAGGACAAACGCCAGAGAGGATCTGTGACATGCTGTCACCCATCGATGACCCTGAGCGCTGCATCCACCTCCACAAATACCTCAGTTAGTAACAATGTGCAGTGCAACATACATGCTGGTCAACACAAAGTACAGATAAGCAAAGTGATAAACAAACTTTCAGTTTTTAGACATCTAGACGTAAAATAAGATTCAAATAAAAAATGGTTTGACCCATCATAACGCAGAACAAAGGACCATATTGTTTAAGTAGTTATATTATAACGGTGAACAAATGTTTTAAACCCTCAAAATTTTGCATACGTTCTTTGATGAAAACCTCAGGCCGTAAGACTTAAAATAAGATGTAATACCAGAAATAGTGTGATAATTTATTGATGCCCTTGTGGAAATTCTCTTTTTGTTTTCCCTCGACAGGAAGGTCAGAGGTCACAGTCAGGGTCAGGGTAGTGATCCAGTGTCTTGCTTGAGAAGATTTCATTAAGGCAGATGGGCAGAGCATCCTCAACCTGGTTCATCCAGGTGAAGGACGGCCCTTCTGGCTACTAGACCTTCGTGCCACTTGTTCAGTGAAAAATGAGGAATAAATGTTTTAAATCCTAGGAATTATTTTCAGCCAAAAATTCAGCCATTTGAGGCGAAACAGCGTTTCAACAAGTGTGCCCCATACCTACACACACATTTTGTCAAAGTTTATGATCCTGAGCCAATTACTTTCAAAATGCTATTTTTTTCCCTCATAAATGTATATATGGAACTTTTTAATGAACCCCTCCCATTTCAAATTGAGACTTTGATGTTTTTTGCTGGGCAAGTGCTGTTTATAAAAATAGGACTTCGTCTAAATTCATAATACAAAAATGTCTATGTTGCATTCAGAATGTATGAAGTCATTCAAATTGAAGAGTCCATGTGGCTATTACATGAATGTTAAGTAAAGTGCTCTGCTGAGTGTGGATACATGCAGCAAAGCAGTTGTATCACTCATAGGATTGTTCTGATATGTAGAAGCTGTGCTTTCAACCTCACTAGCAATTATATTTACACCACAGAAAGTAGTCCTTTAGCTTAATATTCTACTAATAACTGGGCTGTCAAGGGTTTATAGCAACCCTTTATGCTGAATTAAATTTCAAGTCATTTTTATTCTGACTGGACCATTATTTTGTTTATTAATTGGGTTATTAGGCACCATGTAAATAAACCCCATGTGTAGTGATGGAGCAGAATACTCACCAACCGAAAATACTCTCATATATGACATAATATATATGACTCTTACCAGTTCTCAACCCTCCACAACCGCACACTGTCTCTCTCCAGTCCCCAGTTCCTTAGGTAACAGCATCATCGAGGAGGTGATCCATCCATGTAACCCCAACCCCTGCCCTAGCAACCACGTGTGTCAGGTCAACAGGAAGGGTTGCCATGACGAACTCAACTGCCAGCCCTACTTCTGTGTGCCAGGTAGGACAGACACCCTAAAGAAAGCCATGCAGCATCATAGCATGACAGTCAGTCACAAGGTTTGCATAGCCTCCCCCCAGACTGACTATTTATTAACAGTATGGGCTCTAGTTTCCCGGCACAGCGCAGGGGGCGCAGTGAGGCGCACCCCGCGCAGAGCTAGTTTGGACCAGCGCAGCGCGGGGGGCGCACAGAGGTGCGCCAAGATGGGAGTGGCGGCGTAGCAGGGGGAGGTGTCGACAGATTCAGCTTGGCGCAGTGACAGTTTCGTGCCAAAAGGCTTCGCCGGTGCGCCCAAAGAGCAGGGTGGCGCAGTGAGGCGCACCCCACGCAGAGCTAGATTCGACCAGCGCAACGCGAGAGGCAAGTTTCCCAGCCCGAGGTGCGCCGAGATGGGTGTGGCGGCGCAGCGGGGGGAGGTGTTGACAGATTTAGCCTGGCGCAGTGACAGTTTCGTGCCAAAAGGCTTCGCCGAGGTGCGCCAAAAGCTCGCCATCTGAAACCACGTCTACTTTCAGCGCAAGGCGGAGCGTGGCCGGCGCAGTGGAAGTTTGGCTGGCTGGCGCACATCACCAAAACCTCACAATCAGCACAAACGGTGCCAATCTCCTTTGATCTGACATCAGTTGTGACGGGACAGTTGATATGGAGAGATATGTATGTGCTGATTGTGATCGTAGCATTGAATAGT
>OMLB01001108.1:7355-26633 GCA_900302555.1 Myripristis jacobus
GTGTGGGGGGAAACGCACACACACACACACACACACACACACACACACACACACACACACACACACACACACACACACACACACACACACACACAGGGTTCCCACTTTGTCACATGTACATTTCCCTGATTTTTTCCATGCCTAAAATGTTTTAGTTCTACAACCTATATAAACATAATATTCTTTTCCTTGACCAAATTTTGAACACAGTTGAGATTCAGAGGTCCAATTCAAGTTATATAAAATCACTCTAATTGATTTTGTTTGAACCAAAAACACAAAGTCTTATTTTTCAGGATTCTGAATATAAACATGGAAAGCAATTAGCCTATATTTGGTGGAAAAACTACTTCCTGATTTTGACTAAAATTCCATGATATTCCATGACTTGTCCCACGAATTTCCTAAATTCAATGTTATTTCCCTGACTGCGTCATACTTTTCAAGATTCCATGACCTGTGGGCTCCTGCAGTGAGATAAACCCAACTTGTACACATATACGAACGTCATATGCGTCGTGCACACATCCACACACCCAAAGCTACGCCATCACCCCCACACACTCACCGTGTCACGGAGGCTGTCGACTTTGAACCACTCCAGGAGTTTCTTGCCGACCTCCATGGGACTGGACAAGAAGGTCCTGTAGGTCAGCAGGAAGTCCTCGATATAGGTCGGGTCCACCACCGACGGTTCCTCCACCAGGTGCATGATCAGACGCTCTGGGGTTCCCTAGGGTCATAAACAAACACACACACACAGTTGGATAAGGAGAAAGAAACAGACATGGATTTAATACTACAGGGAAATGCTCGCAAACATACTGAAATAAATATACATAAACCAAAACACATGTGTAAGACCAAAATCACACAAGCAGACGTACATATAGGCACACACACACAAACAAGCATACACACAGACAGGCTGACATACAGGCAAACAAACAGACATGCAAGCAAGTGCTCACATACGTAAACAGATTTGAATAAATTACAGTATGTCCATATTAATCATAAAACTGACAAGGACATAAACCAGAAAAATGCAGATATTGAACGGAGCTGTCGGTTGCTTGTCAACAAACACGCGCACACGCACGCGCGCACACACAGTCATGGGCAAAAGTCATATATTTCACAAATGCAAACTCCACTTGTGTTGATAAGGTATCCAATCCTTACTGAAGCTGTACGGACTCATTCCATTTCTACAGGACTTAATTTATGATTTCTAGATGTGTGATTAGAAAATGCGTTGGCGAAAGCATTTTTCGATGGAAAATATATGAAATGCGACTGCTGCATAGATAGTAGTGTACAGGGTTGTTAAGTAAGTTCTGTAGGTATGCTGCTTAGGGAAGACATCAACTATGAACCCACTCAGTTATAATTAAGCGATAATGACGTGGATGGGCAGGTAGAGTCTAATTAGACAGAAAATGAGGAGACAAAATTCTGTACTCCTTTCCTGACTACACTACTTGATACTCTGTCTAAGGAAGATAAAACATACAACTTCTGTTTTGAGAGAGACCGTCGACTGCATAACAGCTGAGGTTGCTGAGGAAACGGTTCATTTGACAGGGAATAGAAACTAAAAAGGCATCCATTTTTATCTGACAACTGAAGAACAAAGCCAAAAACAGAAGCGGAAATGCTAACACTCGTGAACTGACTCATCTCCTCTGGACGTGTTTTGGAGCCCGCAGGCTTCCTGGGAGCAGAGACCAGGAGAATCATTCAGGCCCATTATCCAATCAATACTTGGCTGCCTCTGGAGGCTCGGGAAGAGGATCAAACGGCCTTGAAGCATATAGCAATGCAATGTACAAGCAAATGCACCGGCAAACACTAATAGTGCTAACGGTGCCTCTAAACGATCAACTGAGAGCCCCGTGCAAAGTCATTGGCGGGTGTAAGAAATGTGAGGGCATGTTCAATTTATAATGGGGTGATTTTCAAATCAATCTGAGGCGTTTAAGTGTATTTAGGACATAATGATGAAAATCGACCGAGAATTTTGATTTCTGAAAGGAGTTATTTAAGTTAAGTCAAGCTCTGGGTCAGGTAAGGTATGTTCATTAGCTTGCTACCATGTGATTGAGCTTGAGGGCGAACCTTGAACACCAAACCTCCTGTGTGTCCTCCCCTCCAACTCCTCTAGATGAAGATGTGCCCACAAACAAGGGTGATTTATTTCTTGATTTTTACCAATTTACCAACAAAAGTCAAGCTTTGGGCGAAGCATCAGTCTAACTTGACCTCGTACTTGAACCCCAATCCTTCATGAATTGCCTCCCTTTCGCTCAGTGGTGGATTCAATCCAATCTAACGAGGAAAATTCATCATTCTGTGGTGATAATGATGATGTGCTGCTATATTGATCCCTGTGTGGTAATTTTCCTTTCGCTTGTTCCACTCTAGGGAGGTCAGAGGTCAGAGGCAGATACAGAACAGCACCTTTGGGTCTAATAGAGATTTAGTATCTTGCGCGAGGATACTTTAACATGGTTGATGCTGTCCTACAAATGGCTTGAACTCAGGTTGTCTGGTTGAAAGACAGACTTTCTGACCACTAAGACACCATGCTGCCCTCATTTATTCTTGCTGTTTCCTTAAAATCTAGTTAACAAGGAGCAGCATTTAATTTTACATGGTAAAAAGGGGAGCGACAGCCTAGCTGATCCCCTCACAAATCACTCCATTAGTGGCCCAGCAGGCAAAAGTATGCAGTATCTGCAACACTGCAAGCTAGAATCCAAGTCATGCTTTGTGTTCTTCAAACAATCCCACTTTTTCCCATAACACTCCATTTCATACTCATTGAATTATCATGTTTCTGAAATGTAAAAATTTTAGTTGAGCTGGCCATGGAGTGACTAAACAGCACTTGATCTTATCTTTGCATAAAATACCTAAATGTATACACTGATGAAAAACAAAAAGGCACACATTTTTTCAAGCTTATGTTGTGATTTTTTTTTAAAATTTCGTATTCCTCTAATGAGCACTTTGTTCAAGATGATTTGCCCCTGTCTTTCCATCTCACCTTGATGACGATGTGTCCCTTCCTGGTCCCGCTGCGGTCAAGCTCGCGGTGCTCCTTCACCATCACAATCTCCCCCTCCTCCTCCACCTTGTGTGTGTTCTTCTCCACGTGGTTGAGGATGCGCCAGTAGTCCTCCTGGGCGATGCAGACGAACTGGTCGAGGATGACATGGGGACAGCGGGTGAACTTATAGTACAGTAAAACGCTACTCTGCACCACAGCCGGGTATTCAAAGAGCAGCAACGCCGAACCATGAGGGCAGCGCGAGGGAGGCATGGAGGGATGGCTGGACGCAAATCAAAATCCGATTATTAAACTGGCTGTCTAGCTACAGGTCTCTCTTTCTTCAGTCCAGGTACATTTCAGCAAACAAACTTGCAGAAACATCTTTGACTACTATTTGACAATACAGCTACACTGATTTTCCATAATGTTCCAGTGAACAGAATGTGCCAACACGTGCCTCTCCGCCTAGCTACTAGTCCTCAGCATGTCCACTTGTTACACTTCCCTTAACTGAATCATCACTGTCTTCACTTGCCTTGCAAAGCCCCAGCTCTGCAGCTATGTGTCTGCGGAGAGGAAATGATGCATGCAGTGGAGGAACTGGGCAGTTTAGAGACTAAGAAGGCTAAGACACTTTTAATACCGCAACTTCTTCAATCTCGCCACCCTCTACAACGAAAACGGCTTCCTCTTGAGCGCTGACCAGGAACCCAACATGAGACGAATGAGACAATGGTTGTGACTTCATCCAGCACAACCAAAAAAACCAAAAAACAAAAACAAAAATCAAAACACTGCATGGTAATGAACACTAGGCCTGTGACTAAAATGAGATTCAATATGCAATATTTCTTGAAGTGTAACAAGTTTTACCATGAAAGAAACACAGGTTAAAATTCAAGGGTACGCTGATTTAGGTGTGCTTTCAAACTATTTCCAGAACATGGTAAAAAAAAAAAAAAAAAAAAAAAAAAAAAAGACAAAATAAAAAAAAACGTGGATACAAACATTACCAGAAAGTAGGTGGAATTGTCTTATTAAACCTGGTTATTATAATTATTTATTTCAATCATCAATGCCTAACTGCTCGGGTGAAGCATGGTGAGTTTCAGTGGTAGGTCAAGTGAAGCAACAACTTGCTTCCTCAACATAAAAATGGCCGATGAAAGTCTTTGTGGGCTGAAATGTCAGTGATTTTAATGGTGCATATTATATTTATATTGTGAGTGAGAGTGGTGCCTCCTCACTGGACCTATTTAACTTTGTTTCCTCTTGCACTTCATTTCATTCCTGTGCGAGCTTTACCTTGAGTTCAGCGGTGGCCAAGATTTTTGTTTGTAAGTAAAATGTGTGTGAATGAAACATCATCAGATCACCAGAACAACTGCATCAAGGCTGCAAGTGTTCACCATCTTCTTTAGCTGTGTGTCTTCTTTAGCCACTTTCAGAACAATATTTGATCAGTGCTTTCTCTTCACTTCTTTCTTTGTTTGTCTCACCTGGCAGTCGTCACCTTTGGTCCGAACCTCTCCGTTCATGAACTGCTTGTCTAGTGTTGGAGAAATGCCGAAGCTGTTTCCCATGCAGAGAGTCTCCGCTCTTCCCTCTGAGTGGCTGATCTCCACGGCACCGTTCAGGATCACATACCACAGGTCCAGCTGCGGATAGGCGCACAGAGACCACATCAAACATACGTCAAGCGCGTCTCACATATTTCATACTGCAGTGTTCTACTATTGAGATGAAAACTACAAAATCTTGTTTTGTATAATATCAGGGAATCACAAAACATATAGCTGGTCTATTTGGGCTTGGGAATACAAAGATAATGCCATCAAACATGTAAAATCAGGATCATGGAATTAAGGTCTGACTGGAGTTTGGTGCACACAGATTACGGTCTTTTAGACCATTTCAAAAACTTCTGTGTATCACTCCAACATATAATAAACTCTAATACACTGAACCAAAGTTATGAAAAGGACCTGGAAGTAGGGGCAACTATCCAACCAGGGGACAGACGCTGCATACTGTCTCAGAAGAATAACTGTATAAATAGGTATATATTTCGAACTGACATTTGGCATATAGTGAGCATAATGTGAGTGGTGAAGTATGACTATGCCAGTGTGAAGGCATTGTGTCTTTAGGGATGGCTTTTGAAAGAAAATGCTAGCAGGCATAATATAACACTCATTCATCTCGGTTGCGACTGAATGGAGAGGGAATGAATGAGTCCAGAGGGCCGCCTCCCTCTGCAACTTCACCTGATACTTTCCTCTCAATGCTTTTTCATTCTCTCACTCAGTCTCACCCGGCCGCTCTCTATTTGTCAGTCTCTCACTGCCTGCTCTCTTATTATCAGTTGTTTTACAGTATTATCAGCTGCTAGCTGTCTCTCTCGGTCTATCCCTCTTGTCATCTTCTTTGTCTACTTGTTTATTTCTCTTAGCTTCTCTGTCTCTCTCTCAGAAGAGAAGTGTTCAGTTGTGAGTGCTTCTCTTTGACCTTCAACTCATCTATCAAAAGTCTGAACACACACACGATGCATATGGTACCACCACCTATACATGTGGGCACACACAAATATGCACACAGGCTCACACTATTGAAAAAAGAAATGTTCACATATATACATGCACACTGACACTCAAAGACATTGTGTGTGTGTGTGTGTGTGTGTGGCTTTCTCCTGGTGATGCAGATTCCAGCCCACACCAGCTTTGCGGCTGACAGTTCACTCCATTTATCACAGTCTGCTCTAATGCTGCCGTGTGTATCCAAACAGCCATGACATAGTTCCCATTTCCCAGCCACGTAACTTAATTAATTAGCTGTGTAGCAGCGTAAATGATTGACTGGCCTTTCACTCTGCAGTGAGTTTGCACATACAGGCTTTTGTGTAAGATTAGCTTAGGTAGAGTGCAAGACGCTGTGGGGTGGGGATGCAGGATGCGTGCACAAATGAGTGTGTCCATGCCTGCATGTACTCTGTTTCACTGTGGTGTGTGTGTGTGTGTGTGTGTGTGTGTGTGAGTGTGCTAACGTGTGCTTCTATGCATTTGCATTCAACTTTGGTTTTGAGCATATTTCTTAATTTTCTATTTTATTTCAATTTTGATTTGTGTGTGCAAGTCCTTATCATTTGTATATCCACCCACACTTGCCTGCTCCTCCACATTTGTGGGTTGTGTGTGTGTGTGTGTGTGTGTGTTTGTGGGCAGACACTAGGGACTTTGCAAGTTATGGAAAGCCAAAATGAAGAATATTTAAGATCTGTTTAGTGGTGTCTGTTATTCGTGTAAGACCAATTTAAAGTAGAGAAAAAAATGGCCAAAAAAATATATATATATATATTTTTTCAACTGAACACAGCTAATCAGGAAATGAATTTTTAAGGGCAATGAAGTCTAACTGTACTTAGTGAACATTTCTCAGAACAGCATTTAAGACAACTTTCCAAGGTCTTGAATCCCAAATTAGGGACTTTTTCAGATGTTTTTAAGGTCCATAGACATCCTGATAAACACGTGTGTGATTCCATAGTTTTGACTGTAATTAGTCCATCCGTACCTCCTGTTTGTCGTGCAGTATGACTGTGCCGGCTTGCTCCACCACTTCAAACACCATGACAGTGCACAGGTCCCTCCGCACCGACATGGTCATGTTGGCAAAGGCTGGTAGCTGGTGCATGAACTCCAACAATTGCTCTGTGTGCACACAAGAACAGGAGGGAGGGTGAGACACAGGGTGGATAACAGTGAGAAAAGCAATTTAACAGAAAAATATGAGATGAAAGAAAGACAAACAGAAGTATGAGACACACAACGCCACAATAAGAATTTGTATCAGTGTAATGGGATTTAGAAACCAAGAAGAAACAAACATAAAACATACCAAAAATAGCAATGACCTTTACAAAAAAAACAAAAAAAACATAAATAAAATCTTTTTTTTAATTTTATTTTATTCCATTCTTCATTGATAGTGAGTTGAATAGTTCCTGAGGTCACTTTAAGTTCAAGGTGAGAAGTTAAAAGAAAACAAAACTAAAATAGTAGTCATGTGGCTCTCACAAGACAACAGGGATTACTATGCATACGTCAGCAGGGGAAGAGAAACCGAACCAAAAAATCTTGAATACAAATAGATGCAAAGCAAACTGATTTGCTCCCTGTTTCACATATACTGGAATGTTAAATCACACTAATGGAGTACAACAGATTATATCGCAATTGTTTTTGTTGTTTTTGTTTACTGTTGGAGATACCATAATAGACTAGATCAGCACTTATGGGCAGACGGTTCTAAAGGTTAAGTATCTAGAATTGCTGTTGGAAGTGTAAAGAGGTAATGTGTTCTGAGGAACTATCATGCCCTCTTCCCTTCTTTCTCTTCATGTCTGAATCTTTTCTGCCCCCTTTTCTCTCCACTGTGTCTGAAAACAAAGCAACCTGGCTCCAACCAGTACGCTATAGAGTCTGGCTCAATGACTCCTGTTTGCTCCCACTGCCGTTACCTCCTTGTTGATTTTCTCTCTCCCTCCAACTCTCTTTCCTCTTTAGTCTCTGACAAACCTCAATCGACCAGTCACAGTCATTTCAGATCATTCTTAGCATTTGTTTTAACCTGCTTGGAGTACCGGGTGTGGGGGGGTTGCTACATAAACAAACTGGAAATGTACACGCACATCCAGGCCAAAAAAGGGAAGGTGCTGGGCCAAAAATAATGAAACAAGGGTTTGCTGCATAAGACATTGTAACAAGAGAGACAGAATTTAGATTCTTTGAATACCCATTTAGTGTAGGCTACACTGATTCGTACGGCTGACGCCATCTGAACCGTCCTGATATGGTAAATGCCATGCTTCTGGTAAACTAAGCAGGTTAACGCTGCACTAGGCATAATTGTCATGTAAAAATAAAACCGGCTTATCAGGCTAGACAGGACCCTCAAGTGGGTCTCTAACTGAGAATGGTATCCCATTCTCCATAACTGATACAGTGTAATTTCACTGCATCAGCCCAAATTATTTACAGTAATTTGGTGTAAGATATCGTAAGTGGTATGAACCTCTCTCAACAAATTAAACCTTAGGGGTAAAACTAAACAAACTTGAAACAGCAGCTCTACCTCTACAAGCACCAGAAGATCTGTTTTGATGAGTAAGCACTTTCTCGCAGTCACCTTATGATTTCTGGGTATTCTGAAGTTGCACAATTCAAACAGTTACCTCTCAATGCCATTTTAGGCCCACAAATTTGCAATACTGCAAAATTCAAATGAATTATTGAAGCTACAAATTATACGATCATATAAATACTATTTGACCCCGGGTTGGACTTAAACTCTTTTCCTCTTCTCCCGTCCTCCTCTCTTTCTTTCTCCTCTCCTCTCAGTGGGTTGCCAGTCTAAGCAGCCAGTAGAGGAGAAGGCCATGAGAAGGCCAGCCTCCCAGTGGGCACACAGCATGGCAGCCCATCGCAAACTCTCTGAGCTCTCTGATGTGGTCACCTTCTCCTCCAAGACCCCACTGGGTCCCACTAATGAGGTCGTCTCACTGATTGCTCACGTAAAAATAAACTGGAAGGGCACTTGTGTTTAGAGACCACTGCAGGGGGGTTTATAGTGGGAGAGGCGTGTGTGTATCTTCTCTGCGTGTGTTTACTGAATGATGGATGGCGTCTGTAAAGGACTGCACAGACAGTGTCCATGAGAAAGAGAAAGAAGCAACTAGGTGAGAACAAGTGAAGTGGGAAACAGAGAATACAACATGCACACATGCACGTACTAAATCATGGTAGGAGCCCCTTCATTTAGAGGTCAATTAATCAATTCAATCAAAATGTAAAGTGATACTGTTCATTGGTTGATGATAGACCATTTGAATTAACTTCCATGAAGACAAGAAAAAAATAACTTTTTCAAGAAGGAAAGGTTGCCAGATTTGAAAGAAAATCAAAAGCGAATGAGACAGAACAGTGCACACAGATACACTCACTCATTCCCTCACTATCAAACACACAGAAGAAGAGCCGAGCAGAGTTCTCACCAATATCGTCGTCATTGCGGTCAGCCGGTTCTTTTTCCAGACACTCCCGGACCAAGTCTCGGCCCAGTAGAGTGTCTGACGCCCTCTCCAGGTCCTCATCTTCCTCTTCCTCCTCCTCACTGTCCACTGCAGCCTCCGGGAGCCCAGACAGGTCCACATCGCCCAGCTCACTCTCTGTGGCCTGTAGGAAGGATAGTGGACAGGACAGCACATTGATTGGTGACAATATAAGGAAGGAAGAGGTCTATATAAAATAAGGACAGGGCATGACGTGACTGCACAGTTTCCAATAACAACCTCGAGCTTGGAGGAAGGGATCAGCTTTTCAAGAAGTATGAAAAACGGCTTCTTAGTGGTTTTCTAAAAATATAATAACTTGTTTAGATTGGGTTCCTTTTGTTTTTGGGGGTGTGGAACTTGCTAAAACCATTAAAAACCTATGAAAATTTAATTTAAGCTGAGACGTAACCTAAATCTGTGCTCTTTCAAAAAGTGTTCTAGCACAAATTCTATAGTATTCAGGTTCTACGATTGGAAAGTAACATAAACAAAGAGAATATAGAGAGAATATATGTGAGGGGAGTTGAGACAGATCATTATAATGTAGATAAAAGTCTCTGCAATCTTTGAATGTCCAGGGTTACAAACAAAAAGGAACATGATATCCTTTGCCCATTAAATATTCCTTCTAATTTCAGCTGCAAACTGAAACACCCACAGCAAACCAACTTCTATTTGTTAGTCATCGTTTCTTTCTCAAAGTTAATGTGTGAGGAGGAAGCTGCTTTATCAACAACAGAATCAAGCGTTGAAGAAAAAGAGAAAAAAACATCTTCAACTAGGGTGAGAGGGATCATAGTTCATCATGAAAATCTTTACCCAAAAATATCCCCTCTAACTAAAAGGTGGAAAACAGCTCAATTCATCCCCCGTGTTATTTTATGTTGATTTTCCAGTGATCCAGCATCCACAATAAACAAGAGATTTAAACTTGGAATAAGCACCTGTGTGACCCTGAGCTAGAGGCCCAGCATTAATTCCCAAACAGACGAGGGAAAAACAGGCAAATATTTAAATCCACCAGTAATAATTCATATTTTGCTGTTATTTCCCCTGTGCAGTGCAGCCAGATGGCTGGCAGGGTACGGTGCTATGGGGCATAGGGGCTCTCAGTTCAGTTGGGAATTGAACCATCAACCCAGAGGTGAGGAGATCAGCTCTCCAGCAGTAGTGGCAGCACTGCGGGCCATCTGTTGGCTCTTCAAGGTAGGCCTAAAAATTGGCAGAATCTAGCTGATGTGCTGTGGTCTGGCAAATTTGATCCGTTTTGTATTTTTCCGTTTTAGTTATTAATTTATTTTTGTTTATTTTTGTAAACAGAGGGCACCCTCGCCAAAGAATTCACTAACCTCTCAAGCATTTTTCTTCTTTACTGAGGAGGTGGGAAAACACGAGCGGGAGGGCAAAAAGGGGGAATTCAAGGAACAGTAGGTAATGTACTGTATGTGTGTGGCTTATTTTCACAAGGACAACTGCAAGGGCATATTGCAACCAATTGCTAGAGCTGGCTGGTACACATGTATATAGGGATTAGATACCCTTGCTCAAGGATAATTGGTAGTGCTTGGTCCTGTTGGGGCTCAAAAGCAGTAACTCTCCGCTCTTCTCGGGGTGAGAAATCATCACTGCTCAACCAGTGGCCAAATGTATGTAAAGGTAACTACTCTTTCTGGTCAAACTCTACGTGTTTTTTGATAACTGGGATGTAATGGCCGCTGCAGCTGCTGGACCAAAAATTTAAAAAAAGAAGTCCATTTCTTTCCCTGCACACTACAAGGCTAACTCCCTATCCAACAATCCAATCTTGCTACAGGGTTCTATGGAGATTTGGGAACTAGCCAAAAGGTTTATAGGTCCCTCCAAAGGCAAGGGGATTAAGCTAGCAGTCCATCCCAAGTTCAGGCACAGGTCCACTCTAGTTTTAATGAATTAGGTTGAACAACCTATTTAAAACCATCTGTCTGGTCCCAGGGGAATGCTTTACGCACACTGGCTGCTCAGCTCGGCTCTGCACAAGGTACATCTAAACTGAACAAATGATTGACAATATATGGACCAGAAGAGAATTTTTCCTTGCCCAAACTAACTGCAATGCACAAATTTTCTTTTCTCTGGCAATGTTTTATTAGATGAACACCAATAAAAAAAGGACACTAACACATAAACTGATAGGAGAATGATCTATAATGATGTGATGATTCATCCTCCTTTCCGTCTGAAATAACAGAATCAAAAACAGTGGAAAGGCTAATCATAGTCAATACAGTGAGACGGCCGTAATGCTCAGTAATAATAGAACATATTTACTGAAAAGCCGGCATGCAAGACAATCACACCAAATATCTCGACAGGAGTCTTCCTCTGGGGTATGCTGGTTGTTCTGCAATGCACCACAAGCATCTACATTATATAAGAAATACATTTTTCTTTTGCTGTTGCTTCTGCCGACTGATTTATTGATCCTTAGAGGAAATTTGTCTCATGTAACGATCAAGCCAGCAAAGTGCAAACAGTGTAAGAACAAGGCAGAGGACTTAAGTGCACTGGTGCATCTTAGTCGATATACAACAATAACAAGAAAGCCCAGACACCATATTGTCAGATAGGGGCTGATATGGAGGCTGTTAGATTCTTGTGGCCATAGAATTCGATTCCAACTTTCTCAAAAAGACATTAAGAGACATTAAGGTGGCTGGCAAGTTGCTGTCCCCTGGTCTCAGATCAGATTTGATCCAGGAGGACACATCTTAGTGAGGAGGGACATTGATCCCGCCTTCTGATCTGGGATGCCAGACGATCCACACTTCACACAATTGTCATTAAGTAAAGAAAAGGGATAAAGGAAGGGGGGAACAGAAGTTTAGAGTAAGGATTCTAAGTTCATCAGTTTTGAATAAAAAAGTATTTACAGATCATTTTATTGCAAGGACAATGAGCTAGGTACTCAGTTTAGTTCATATATGCATTGTTTATTTCGTTTGGGATGATCAACTCTAGTTAGCATCTTTGCTATGAAGCCCAGAAACCACAAATACAAACGCTGTGGTGAAAATGGACGGATCACATAAGGTCAATATAATACAACCTAGTAGAGAGAGGAAGGAAGACGGGAAGAAAAAAAAAAACAGGACATGGAAAAGCTGAGGAGAGAAAGAAGATGATGTGGAGGTCGATTAGACAGGGTTGGGAGAGAGGGGAAGGTGAGACGAGACTGGGTGAAAGAAGAAAGGAAGGGAAAAGGGAGGAAAATGAGATATGACGAAAGGAGGGAAAGAGAAAGAGTAGGGGAGGACGGAGGTGAGAAATTTAGGTGAAAAAAGAGCAAGTTGGGAGGGAAAAAAGAGTAAATGGGAGAGATCGGCCACAAAAACAGGCAGAGGCGATGACAGCTAAAGACTGAGGCTGGCAGGGGTCAATTCTTTAAGACAGCTGTAAACAAACACAGAGCTGGGTCAGTGGCGAGCTGATGGGATCAGCTCCGTGTGATAAATATCTAACCACAGGATGAAGGGATCAGGTCTATGTGTTAAATATCTGACCCGAGCTGACCTAGCTTAGATCAATCTGCCAAAGCTCTCAGGCAAGCTAGGGAGGGAGGATAGGTAGTGGCGGATAGGATGATGAGGGGAAGAGATAAAAGTGGTTAAAATAGTTAAGTGATGTCTGTTTTTTGACTTTGTCGAATACTGGCAGCAGCGGCTGACAGATTCCAAAATTAGTGAGCAACTTGCAGTAACATTTTGCCAAGCAACTAGTTTATCTAATTGCTAGTCCCTGATCACACCCATCTCCAGCAAAACAACCACATGGGACTTGTTTGCAACAAAATGGTGCTCTGGGTGCTGCCTTGTGTTATCTATTCCCTCCACATGTCCATGCTGTTAAATGCAAAACTACAATAACACTGCAGCATTAGCAAGGCTTTGAGAACAGAGGAAGACCTCCAAATAATGCGTAGACTTGCCAAGGTGGCTGGTAAATATATGCCATCTTCCCAAAGACAGTTAAAAAAAAAATGCACCAGCACTTGGCCTCTGTTTATGTCCCACTCTCGATTTGCCACGCTGAGGGAAAAAGGTTTCTGAAAAAGTACATTAAAAATCAGCAACTAACCAACGTGTGTAGTGCTACACGCGTTGGTTGTACCAGCTCATTATCTTGTAACTAACTCATTAGTTTGTAGCTAGCAAAACAGTCTGGGTTCAATGATAAATGCTCCCAATGCCAAAACAGTCAACCCTTGCATCTGAATTAAATCTTGCAGCATCCTGTTAACAAAGATGAAAGGTATACATATTACCGGGGGGCTTTAAGTTTTGTCTTTCTGTTGAAGCAGGAGAGGTTGGGAGAACAAGGGGGTTGAAATGAAGAGATGACAGGTCTATCATGTACCTCTTATGGGTTATTGATCCTCAGCTTTTTTAATAACCTACATGCATGAGAGACATTAAATTCCAAGGCATACCTACTTATTGACAGCTCAGAGATGTCACACAAAGGGAGGAGAGAGCTGTTAGCCAGGCAATCTCTACATTTGCATTTAACTATTACATGCCAGGCATTTAACTGACTGTTTTATTCAGGGTCGGAAGAGTATGTTTCCTAGCCTACAGGTCAGAACCAATCAACGTTTGTAAAAATTCACGAAACAACGTCATAATTTCCCCAGGTCGACATGTTTCCACTGATTGTATAAGGTGAGGGTGTGGGTTGTCAGGCAATATGTAATAGACTATTTGTAATGCCAAAGGTCTGACGGATTGGAGGTTTCTAACCTTTATATGTGCGGGACAGGCTTGACTTAAAAAACATGCTCACTTCCAACAACACCATGCTGCTCCAGAATGTGCCATGATCCTGGACACGTTGACAGCAGTTCTTGAGGGAAATGTCAGTCCAGGATGTGAGCTGACAAGCGTGACACAAATGCTGATGTCACCAGGAGGAAACCTGGGATTTCTAATTCACTATTTAATTCAAAACTGGCACAAGTGTTCCTCTACACGCTAAGGCACGCAAAGTGTACTTCTGACTTTGTATGTTCTATTCCTGCTCATGACCCCTTGCACATCAACCTCACTCATTTTTCCTGTCACTCTTCGCCACATACCATCAAACACAGCAGAGTACCTTCAAAATAACCATTACATGCAAATGAGAGCTGATGTTTCTGAGTGTATCGTGGCTGACAGTTTTAAAATCCATTTACCTGCAGCACAGGTATAAACGAAGCTTGAAGGCTTAGGTTACGTTCCTGCCTGTGACCTTTCCTCCACTGCAGGAGGTACAGAGGGAGACTGATCACCAGGACACTTCACCAATGTGCTATAATTAGCAAGCTACCATGGATTAGAAAGAGGGAGGAGGGAGGACAGGTAGACCAGAAAGGCAGATAGACAGATAAAAGCGCCGAGAGTTAGATGAAAAAGAAAGAAAGAGTATACTGAGCTGGGAGGAACACAGCATCACTCAGCGACATTTGCCACTGAGCAGATGTCTTTGCATTGTAATAGCAGAGCTAGAGCAGGCAGCGGGTTTGTCTCATTGCATTAGATGGGCTTTTTTTTAACATCAGCTCGCCCAGGCAAGGCAGAGAAGAGCTTCATTGTTCATTTATCAAAAGCTTCCATTTGCTAATTGAAAGTAAAAGGGTGTGGGCATCCCAGAGCCTCATTTTTAAGACAAGAGATAACCAACTAGAGATTCAGCTGCTAGTGACCTACTTTCCCAGGTTGTGAAAATGCATGAATGAATACATGAATGAATGAATAAATATGCTGATGTGTATTTTTGAGGAAAAATAATGGCACTTTTTAAGTAAGGAATTTACATAATCCATAAAATCATACCACTTGCACAGGCTGGGTCCATTATATTTTACACATACTGAATAATAGTGTTGAATGATGAAAGATTTCCAGTAATGATGTGCTCAAGCAACCAAAAGAAGAGGTGCTACTGTATTTTGTTTGGACAAATTTTCACTGAAAGTGACATTTTCCATTACTGATTCATCCCCAAATGGATACATACTGTAGCACTTTGCAAAACAGCTTGACAGTTGTTGGTGCCTTCTGAGGATCAAAATGAAAAACTAAAAAAAAAAAAGCCAGAATTCTGGAAGCAGGAAATGATGTATGCACCTGGTAAATATCGGATAGGCTGCTGCTCCCCGAGTCGCTCGCGATGCTGCATCCTGATTGGCTGGGAGGCATGTGCATCACCTGCTGGTGGGCGTGATCTGTCAGGTGCATCTTATTGAGGTCAGCAGGAAGCTGTTCAGACAGACAGGAAACAGCAGAGAGAGAGGGAGAGAGAGAGAGAGATGAATTCAACAGATATAAACAAAGATACACGCACACACACTCACACGCACGCACGCATGTACGCACACACGCACACACACACAAACAACACACAGCCGTTTCATCAGCCTGAAAGCCAGAGCTGGTTTGGCACCATTTGACACTTTATACTGCTAGATCATCAATGTGAGGAGCTGGCAGCTCGATGAGATACTTCAGAGGACTGTAAATCATATACCATGGAGCAGGTTGATGTTGTTTTTGATAGTTGGGGGACAAAGGCAGGTTTTATATTGTTGGACTGACCTCAACGAAACTATCTGACAGTAAACTATGTGACTGTTTTCCTAGATAGGCTTTCTACTGTGTAGACACCTGTCATGTCAGCTGTATGCATACAGTATATACAAATACATACAAAACTGGGGAACGAATGCATGCAAACACACTAAACCCTCAAAAACATACTTAAACACACACACCCACATCCACCAACAATACATGCACAAACACACTCAACCCACAAATGAACACACGAGCATCCTAAAAGAATGACGACTATTCTCATTTAAAAAAAAAACAAACATAAAAAATAAAAAACAAAAATTCCCCAAACCAATCTCTGCAACTGGCAAAGTTTGAGTATTGATAATGGCAAAGTGATTTTGTTTCTCTTCCACTTTTCTTCTCTTCATCTTTCTTTGAAGATCCAAACTGCTAAAAAGTACAAAGGGTACATACAAATAATAAACCCTGAGTCAAGATGAGACAGAACTGTCAGTCAAACAGCAGCTTCTAAAATTTCATCACATCACACCCTTCCACAGAACAAGGGTACCAAGCTCACAACTATAACTTCTCTCAAACTACAGTATTGTGTGGTCTCCAGTTTTCCATTACTTTTCTTATAACTTATTTCTCCAGGGAAGAGTTTTTCTAAGGACTTGCCTTGCTCAAGGGCCATCTCTGTAGCTGTTTGCTGTAGCCCCTATGTGCAAGCAAATAACTTATTCACTTTCCCTAACAGGAACTTCCCAGTGAGATCAAACCAACAGCTTTGGGACACAAGTTTGCTTCTGTAACCTTGGTGCTATCCTGCTGGATGCCCAATAACAAAGCACAGTCATGTATTTTGTGGCAGACTTGCTGTTTACAGCAAAAAGAGAACCAGTTTTAGTAATGAGGCATTACGTGATGCTAAAATGGCTAAAATGATAACCCTCACTATTTTGCCAGATGTTGTTACCATGATCATTAATATTCCTTGTTATTTTAGATGATCTGGAGAGAAAAGCTGTTTTATTGCACTGTGGAAACTTTGTGTATCCTCAATGGCTATTAGACTTGTGTGCATCCTAATTATGAGTGCTCTATTCATAACGTTAAAATTCACTGAAAAACTTGAAATCTGATGTGTTATACAAAGATATTTGGTTGGTTGGATGATTGACACCTGACTGATTCCCACAGGGGAATCAGTAATACCTCCAGTGCACAGCAGTGACATGAATTACATACAAAAGGAGCCTCCAGCACACTGTTAAACCGCACAAGGAGAGAAGGAGGAAGTCAAGAAAGATAGTGCAAGTCTGAAACAGTCTTGCACAGATACAGACAAATGACTTTTTCACCCGGTGCTGTTTGTTGGTAGGATGAAAGATACTGCACTGAACGTTAAACTCATACTCCCATGTCAAGGCAGGTAAACTTAGAAGTGCAAGTCTGCTCTGTATATACAAGTTCTGCTCTAAGTCTTGTCACCACAGAGTTGAACAAGGTAAGGAGGCTGAGAGAAGATGCCTTTTTTCAAACATTGCTGCTGCCTTCCTCCTAAACACAACAACGTAGCTTCAATCTGCTTCTTGAGGTGCTTAATAATTTCTGTATAAACAGTAGATTTATATGACTTCAGCAAGCCTTCAGTTCCAAGTTCAAAATAAATACACTAATAAAATAAAACATAAATGCAGCTTTGGTTTCTGGTCACCCATTATAACACTCTAATTTGCCCAACTGTATAGCATTCAAGAAAGAACTGTCTACTAAACGCAGGAAGGGGGACTTTTACAATGACTGACACCCTACACAGTACTCATGCAGGACTAAAGCAGTATAAAGACACAGAAATCTATGGAGCTAGGTGGCCATCCTCGGTCCCCTGGCAGGTGGACACATGATCGAGTCCTGATGCGCTTCTCTACTCTACAAAGCCAAACAGCTCCCTCTCAGGTCTTACCAGTTTGGATCGGGGTAGGATCAGGGTGAGAGAGGATGTCCTCCTACGACATCGGGCAAACCTACAGCACATCTCTTCCATCGCCACATCCAAGAGCTCCAAACAAACATACATACACAAATACACACGCTTATACACACCACCAGATGCACATACAAAGCCACGCCAAGCCAAACTGAAGCCTGGAACCTAGATGGGGCTGCATGGAGCCTTGGTGCCACCATGCAATATTAAAGACGTTAAGTCTGGGGGCGCTGCCCCCTATGTGCTCCTCTCTAATAGGCCTGCTGTACTGTACAACCCCAACGGCTGACAACACCCACCACCACCACCACACACAAACACACAGGGGAACACAGTACTGAGGGGCAGGGACAAGGAGTTTAAAGACTGGCTTGTTCTTGTTGTGCAGCACATTAAAGGATAAAGAATTCATACACACTGACAGTACAAAATTTTAGTGACACTGTTGCGGTGAATCCAACATAGATACAGACAATCAGGCAAGTTACCCAAGGATTTTTGAGTGTTGAGTAAGACTGGGTATTAAGGACATCTCAATAAAATACATATCATGACACATGGGTCATGATGTGATTTCCAGCACTCTACAGAACTGACTGAAAATGTATAAATAGAACTTTAAATACAGCAAACTACTTAAAACTGGGGTAAACAAATACAATATACAACAAATTATGTGTTAAAGCTGGTGACTGACTCAAAACTATTTAACTCAAAAATCCTATTCTAATTTACTAAAATATAGTGAGCATAACGCTACTTAACGCTGAAACATTGATGTCATAATATCTAAGTGAAAATTAAGCATATAAACAGCATATGTCAATACAAAGGAGCTGGAAAATTGATACAGCACTGCAAAAAATTACTATGATGCTCAGCTGCATCGATTTTGTTGCACAGCCATAGTGTTGACAGTTGAAATGTCACTGTTCAAATAGAGGCTGCAACTCAATATCAGCAAGATGCCCCTTAAAGTTTGTATATTCATTCCTATGATGGAGAACAATATTTGTGCACATAAAGAACTCTTTCCTGAGGCAAGAAATGAGAGAAGACTCAAACCTACAATGTTGTGAAGATGGGCTGAGTGGAGCTGCACACTGTGGTGAGAGGAAGGAAATCCCAGACCGTTTTTATGACTGAATATCTGAATTTCACTTTGAAACATTAACCATACAGATTCATACACATGCGTGCCTGAACACACACACAGACAGGCAACTATGCAATATGGGACTACAGGGAGGTAAGAGTGAATAATGTAAAGTCTGTTCATCATCTATGCCATACTATGACACTGACAACCCCCCCCACAAAAAAACAGTAAAGTAGCCAAATAACAGTAAGACTACTATTTCCCATGTTTACCTCTGTAACATTCCAACATGCATCCCTCTTTCACACATACACACACACGTACGTGTCTGACATTAACTTTTAATCCTGACATTTACTCCTTCTGTATTTAAGCGAAATCCATTTCCCATTAGGTAGGCAGGGCAGCACAGTGCATTGTGTGTTCCAATTACTATTGAACCCA
>OMLB01001111.1:0-14185 GCA_900302555.1 Myripristis jacobus
TGTGACGGGGATGTGGAACAACCAGGGGACCGTTTGAGGCTTGAACATCTGGTGTGAACAAAACAAAGTCTATTACTGTTGCAGACTACTTAATATGGGTTTGCTCCTTCAGCAATGTAGAGGACGGTTGGCTCTTACAAATGACATGTCAACATGTAATTATAAACCTTGTTGCTAGTACTTAAAGTAACAGCAGTATTTTAGCAGTGGCTTACTGTTTTGTTCATTCCTCATTGGTTGTGTAACACTGATGTACTGTATTTTCCCACAAAGCTAATCGTGCATCCAAAAAAATAAAGCAAATAAATGAATCTAAGTAGACTCTCTGGCCTTACTGAGCTTAGCACTATCGAGATGGAAATGCACAACAGGCTTAATGGCTGTCTCATTTTCAATGCTAAGCAAGCCAACCGGTTAAAAAGAGGCACAGTCTTGCCATTTTGATTCACATGGCACAAGTTTCCTACAGTGGCGGTGTTTCTCTGAGCTAATCCTGCTATTAAACTCAATTCACAGCAAATTATCACTAATGCATTTCCCATTGTGAAAGTAAGGTGATGCTACCAGACTTCTTGCTTCGTCAGGCTCTTCACATTGTAGTGGACACCGAGCCGAAAACCTTCAACCTACTGCACAGAAAAGCTATCCGCTGAAAAGCCCTTTTCAATCCATTTTATGTCAATTGCACATAAATGAAATCCACACACTTCACACCCTGTAGATCATGATACACTCCTGAGAGTAATTACAATGCACAATTAACAGTCATTAAATTTCAGTAATACTTGCAAGAGAATTCAGTGCATGCACTGTGAGTGTTTTATCCTATTATACCGTAGCTTGGGAAAGCAAGGCAAAGCAACTGTGTTTATATAGTGCATTTCAGTATACAGGGGTAATACAGTGTGTTTTAAATAAAGAAGTAATAAAAGAAATTAAGGTGTAACCAATGGAAAGTGAGACAATCATTTAAAAATAATAAAAGGCCTGAAAAGCACAGCAAAGACAGATAATCTATCCATTACTCGATGCATTGTTACATTTAGGGGTATACTGGTCATTCAGAATGAAAAATGCTCATTCATACTGTGGTTTTAGCTGCTGCCATGCTGAGTTTGCAGGTAAAGCCATCTGCCCTAAAACTGACATAACGTCATAACTCAGCCAACCTAGGCAACCAGCAATGCTGCCAACTCCGAGCTTTGCCTCTCACCTCAACACCGATAGGACGTCACGTGGGAAACGCACATGTCACATTGACTTACCACTAAGGAGCGCAAACCTAACACAGGGAGAGCAAAAGAAGAGAGTTAAAGAACAAGAATGAGAGACACACAAATCAATAGAATGACACAGTAGCTATCACAAGGGCTTTCACTAAAGCCTGTGCAGCTGTGCAGTGGAGCATGGAGGAACTCTAGGCAACCAAGAGGACCAAAAACATCCAATGGTCTGTTTGAGCAGCAGTTTCTCTGTGTATCTGCTCTTTAAAAGTTTTCGGTTTACACTTGCTGCATCACCCAGTTCGATGGACTTGAGTCAGCTTTGTACAGAGACATTCTCCACTTCTGTTACAAGTGGTCCACATTATCACGCCCACGCGAAGCAAATTTTCAACAGTGAATTTTGAATCAAAGATCGCTTATTTAGCCAATTTTATGTGTACGGCTTTTTATTATGTATAGTACATTTAGTGAAAAGTGTCAGTCAGGAAGTGAGAAACACAGAGAAGAGAGAGGCAGATCACTCTTCCACCTCCTTCCATGGGTTAGTGCCTCGGGGGAGGTGATCATTAGGAGAATAGGAAAGTGGGTGCAGGTTGCTAGCTGAGAGATGGATAACTCTGTTAGGCATGGCAGACAGCGCTGCAGTGAAGGCAGTAAACAGGTCAGACCTGTGGCACCCTTATGGGCATCTCAAACAGAGAGCTGCAGGTATTGGCCCACTCCCCCACTAATCATGATTAATGGCGACTTACAGAGGAAAAAAAAGAAAACGAAAAAAAAAAAACACAATAAGCCTACATCTCTGTATTAAGCCTTTGTGCAACAATTTGATACTGCATTCTGCTTTCTTTCATTTTTTTCTCAATTAATTAAATCAATTTGAATCAACATGTATCCAGCTACTTTGGGATATAGTGCCATGCGGACAAACCTTTGTAAAATTGTTGTAATAGCAGACATTGTATATGCATTAATGCTACATACAAGCAGGGTTCTTTTTGCATTATGTGTTCACCTTGCTGGCCTGGTGAGGACCTGGGGACCTGTGCTCCTTGAAACAACATTTTGAAAAGCACTGGAGCAAGGTTTTCTCTGTTCCAGACACTAACAAAATGTATCCTTGCGCGCCTCTCTTGAGGTGATACAATGATTCATGCAGAGAATATAATTTTATTGCAAGCGTTCTGTAGAATCGCAATGTCTTTTTTCCACCATAATCTAAATCCATTGTGTCAGTTATACCCCATAAATTCCATTTTTACATGTACTCATTCTGTATAATGTGATTATTCAGTGATCCCTAATATTTGAGCATAATATCCACAGTGATATGCGAGACAGCTGAGAGGTGTTTGAATGTTCATGTGTGTTTGACTCACAGGTGTTGAGCATGGTATGTCAGACTGTCCTATAGCTGTGGGAGATTACCGCTACATAACTGCAGCTGATGCGTCTAAAAGGGCCTCTGGGAGACGGTGCTCCGTCACTCCACAACAAAGAGAAGATTAGAGATAATCAGCTCCTCCCACTGTATTCAATCACTCACTTCTCTTTGCTTCTTGATACACTTTGTTGTTTACTGAGAGAAATGATCCATCAAAGCCTTGGAAAGACGAGATGTGGGAGAGAGCGATGCCAGTAAGCTAAGGCTATGTGATAGACTCCATCCTGTGCTGCCTGGTGGAACATAACACAGAGGGTGTGCTTTTGTTTATTTGACATAAGAAGAAGGAACGATGTAAAACGATGAAAAAAATCTATATAAATAAATAACCATGGCATCCTGCTAGCCATGTGAAAACCACACCACTTCTATTTGTGATTGCATACTAACAAACAGTCTAGATGTACTTTATATTCTCTGTATGTGAGCATCAGTGATAGGGAGACCTGGATTCAAAATAAACACACTTCTTACCGCAAACCAAAGCATATCCACTCCGGCATTTGAATGTCCCAGGAGTATGATGTTACAACACTTCTTACTTGTGATGTACTAGAGGCTGACTCCATTATGAGCAGATATGAAAAAAGACCCATTTCCAAGTATGTGAGCAATTACAGTACTTAAAGATCTCTGTGCAAGCATATTGATTTGGACAAATATACAATCAGTTACTCATGTCTCCTTGATGTGCTTTCACCCAGTCTTGCGCACTTCACTTTCTTAGTGGAAGATTAGCAAAAGTTTATATCCCGGCACCATGTGTGATTGATGTCTGGAACGGTGGGAAAACATAATTTAATATTCCAAAACCAGCACCAACAGAGACGAGCACAAACAAACATGTCTTCCCTGATGTTGTCAAGATTCGTGGAATATTGTCGAGCAAGAGGCCGATTTGAAAGAAGTTGAAAGAAAGTCTAAGGCTTTGTTTACCACCACAATCAAAGTCTGCAAATTTCAATCAACCAACTTCTAGTTTGGGGTAGCAAATGAATATGAATAGGTAATGCGTGTGAAAGGCAGAAGATAAGCCTGGAAAGACTGCACTTGATAAGGAATATGAGAAAGAAGGAGAATAACTTCAAATTATAAATGGGCATGGTAGTTGTAGAAGTCCAACAGTGGCAGCCTAGGGGGGCATCAGAATAGTGCTGAGGGCATAGCCCGAGGCTGATTGGAGGTATCCCTGACTGACTTCTCTGTCCTCTTTCATCATTCTCCTTCTTCACCATGGCTCACGCCACAGACACAGACATCTCTCTCTCTCTTCCCTTTGCCAGTTACATGAGGCTTATGCTCTGATAACAGCATCTCCACATAGACACGCCCATGGAAATACTTCTAATAGCTTTATTAACAGTCTAAAAGGAATCTGCTCCTTTTTAATGAAGTAATTTAAAAATTGTAATATGTTTTATGTTATAGGCCGCACACTAAATTCAGAGTCATTAGTGTAATTAATGTTTTAATGAACACAAAGCACATAGAGATAATTCTCTTGATAATTGTGAATGCCCTACTCCACCTTCTCTGCCAAAAAAAAAGAAACTACAGTGCATAGCAGACATGTGTGTGCAATGAAACAGTCCACATACCTTTTTGCTGTGAGATTATGCAGATGCAATTATCTATTCTTGAACAATCCTCACCTTCTGCATAAGCTCTGTCCTACTTAAGCATAATGACCAATATATCTTCATTTACAGCTCATATCAAGTCATTGTAATTAAAAGTACAGAGCTGTCCTCTGAGGCCTCAGCCTGAGTGGATTCACTTCCAGTGAGGAGTTCTGTTTGTATGGGCGAAAAAAGAGAGAGAAAGCTCTTTAACTAAGTAACAAGAGCATGGCTACAGTCAGAGATGGTTTAGTTGCTGATTAGATTCTGTCAAAGAGAATCAGCCAATCTTGAACTGTAAACGGTTTACTCTGGCTCCTGTCTCGCTGATGTCATTGCATCGCTATTGCCTCTCTCACTGTTCTTGGAATCGCTTGAGTAGCTGGGACAATTTATTCTCAGGCTTGAAATGCCTTGTCTGTTCCCCCTCTTCTTCCCTCGCTCTGGGACAGTGGACACAGAGATGCACTGATGTGCTCTGGTCAAAAAAAGCAAGGCTGGCAAAAAGAGGCAGGTATCTTGTTGGTTGACCACTGATTGATGGATATTTTTGTATAATGACTACACTTTACACGAACCCCTTAACTGCTTAACCACCATGACCCAACTGAAAGGCTTGCACATCACCCACTGTACATACAGCATTTAAATCTAACATTGTTAATGCTTTTTCATGTGCTAGTTAGTTAGTGTTAGCCTTCACAGTTGCTGTAGAGACCAAAATATTTCAGCTGTCAATATGCAAATCTGTTTGTGAGGTAGCAGCAGCTCATCTGTAGCTTGTTAAACACAAACTCTAAAAAGGATGATGGGAACTACATGGACATAATGAGAAGACAGCATGATATATGTTACAAACAGCATAGTATATTTGATAGCTTCATAATTTATGACCACTCAGGCCATATAAGAAATGAACAAATGTTCATATGCACCTGCAACGTGCACTAGAAATGCATCTCATATCTCATCTTGATTATTGTAACAGTCTTTATACCTGTTTTAGTTGGAAGTCTTTTCCCCATGTGTTGCTCATACAAAATGCTGCAGTCAGGCTTTTGACTAGCTAAAGGAAATGTTACCCAGTGATATTGGTTGCCTATTGCCTTTGATTGATTTTAAGATTTTAATATTTTAAAGCATTACATGGCCTAGCATTTCATTTTATCATTGATGTGCTGTGTACCTGTGTACCTGGTTGTAGCCTAAAGACCTCAGGTGAGGCCGGTCTAGGTTTTCCAAGGTCTTGCCTAGTAAATAAATCTGTACAGTCTGAGCACCAAAACTCTTGAATTCCCTGCCTAAAGCCATCTGACCCGCTGATTCTGTATCAACTTTTAAAAACATTTTTCAAAAAAACGTACTTTAGGAAAGTTTGTTTTAGTCTTGTGGCCATTCTATTGATTTTTTACATCTTGCACTGTTATTTTAATCCATTTTATTATGTGCTTGCCTTTGGCAACACATCTTATTCTCTTATATGATTATTATTCCTCCACATTTCGACATGTAACCCTGCCTGCAGTTTTGGCATTACCCCCATACACCAAATACGAAAAATGTGAGGCCCAAATGCAAGAAGTCTGCTATCACTTTTCTAAGCATTCCAACTTACCGATTTTTCATTAATCCAGTTAAAATGCAATTTTTGGCCCATAATAAATGACAAATAAAATTGATTGATTTATTGATTGATTGAATTTGCAAATTTTTTCCAGGCTCTATGTGGCATACATTTTGTGCAGTGGACACACACCCTAGCAACCACCCAGAACACCACAGCAACTACCTAGCAATGCCTTAGCAACCACCCAGAACACCATAGTATCAATTTAGCGAAATATTGCATATAAAATATATCACCGTCTATGATCAGCATAGCAAAAGAAAGGCGGATTGGCACACGGCCACACTTTCAGCACCATGGGCAAGCACATTTAAAGTTTCTTCAGACTTTAGCCACTTCTAGTAATTATACTCTTTACTTACACATGGGGTTAAATCGGGTTTTCCATGACTAGCCTATGGTATGAGCATTTCACTCCTCTTCTGCTGTTTCCCTGTTTCTTGTTCTGACTGGATATAAATGTGCTTTTGCTGTCTATAAAGTTAGACAGTTTCAGTTTCATAAAGTTTCACATAAAGTTTCACAATGAGTTATGGAACACAGTGTAGGAATGTCTTGTGTATTTAAGACTCTGATCGCATTTTCCCAAACACATACAAGAGATCCTTCACTAAGCAAAGGATTGTTTATCTATGGCTTAGCAATGATGGCAGCACCTGCTTTAGTGCACGGAAGGTTACATGTTGATAATTTTGTAGAGATGTGCATAGGGCTTGAACTAAGCAACACTGCAAATCTTAGTGCCACGCCACCTTTTAGCTGTCTTTTCTGTGTGAAAGAGGCTGAAGACATCAAACACTGCTTATCAAATCAAAAATCAATCTTGCTTGCTTCAGTGCATGTCACTGCAAGAATAGGAAAATAGGCACTGGTCCTATTTTCTTTTCCTGGGTCTGTAGTGCTGCTGTTTAAATAAATAGCACAGCTTTATCCATAGTTGAGACAAGTGAGTCTTATCTAGTCAGTGCAGTGATTAATGATAAGGCCTTGCATGTTCTGTTGTGTCCATCTATGTATGACGTGTGAAGCACAGCTTGTGCACGTGATACTACCCTGCTGCTGTTCTTTCATGCCGTGAGATGAACAGACAGCCTGACCTTTCAGTCATTCTGCTGTTGGGAGCCTCCAGAGTGCTGCCAGGGTGCATGGCAAACCTTTTGTATAGACAAGACAGCTGAATAACAACATTAGCAATATTCTGCCCTGGTACATTTGGATTCACAGAGTCTTATGTGAAGCGAGGATTAAAAAATTTTATACCATTAAAATCAAATCCAAGTCACCCTATATGAAGATAACACACTTTTCTCCCCCATTTTTACTGCTAATATTATTAGACAAAAAATGAGTCACAGCCCTCTGAGTAAAATAGGGTTTGTTCTACTTAATCCAGTTGAATGTGTAATAGAAAATGAGTTCATTTGAATTTTCAAAGTGGACTGATAATGCTCTGAACCAGTCTCAGCCCTCCTGCTGAGGCAGCCCCTCAGAATTACATTAAATAAAACATAATGTGGCTCCTTATCAGTGTTAGTTAGAACAGCTGTTTATCTGTGAAGCAGCAGGTGAGAGATTTTAGGCGCATTAGGATGGAGTCATGTTCTGAATATGTTGAAGCCCATGATATGCAGGTGCCATGGCAATAAAATCACCCATGCTACAGAGTGCATTTATATACCTTAAATTCATCTAATTGTTTATTTATGAGTGAGAGGCTTATGTTTTCATGAAGTCACATGCCGCATCTCTAGTGTTGCTCCTTACCAGTTGGTTTTCGACGCCCTGAATGTGAATTTAAGCAGTCAGTGGTTCTGACACTGGAGCTGGGCCAGATGGGAGAGGGCTGGGCTAATAGCAGCCCTAGGTCTATTTCCATGTACTCTCTCAAGGTCATGTAGAAAGGCTTTAGAGCAGCGATAGGCTGCTTATCTCCTCCTCAGGCAAGGCTTCAGTACCTCCATTAATCAACCAGTGTTAGTTACAGAGGCAATGCAAAGCGAATGTGCAAGTCAGGGTTTGCGTTTCCGTGTAAACATATGCACATACATTTTAGTTTTCCTAAGATTCCAAGGTCTGTGGTGGGCTATTCTCAAATGAATGTTGCTGTAGAGATGTGCCACAACCAGGAAGGTCCTTTCCCAGTGGTGCTTTTTCTACACACTTTTTGACATGACACTTACACAAGGGTCCATCACTCTCTAATCTAATCTTGCAATGAAATCACAGGTAAAGAGAGAGGACAGCTCTAGCAGCCTTACTAAATAAGTTAAAAGGAATGGTTTTAATCAGATTATCGCAAAGCGCAATGAAGGCCACCGGATTTGAAAAACTGACTACGTGCCTAAGTCATCATCTTGAATGTAGACTATATTGTATCTCATTTTTTCCACCATCATTGTTCGTTTGTCATCAAAGGCGGAGGCAAGGTATGGAAGAGCATGGGGATGTATTATCATCAATTGTTGTTGCAGGCTGTGGAATTGAGGTCTGCGTGGACCACTTGGAACAAGATAAATGATGAAGTGAGGAAGTTGGGTGCATTCATCGACAACACAATTGCCTCACTCTATCCTGTCTCCCTTGCTCTCTCTGTCACTGTCTCAAGGTGTAATGTACTGTAAAATGGAGCTTGCTTCACTAAGCTCCCTTTATTAGTTTTTCTTTTTATAGGGTGTGATTTGCACAAATAATTTCCTGGTCTCCATATGTTCGATATGGGCCAGCGACCAGGTCGTCCCGCTCAAATTACTGCTCAAGCAGTAAAGCAAGGAGCTGTTCTTGTATCTCAGATTTACATGCTTTCACATGAACAGTTCTTTTGAGGTTTAAACACACTGATGAGTGATTTAATAATTCCCTCTGAATTTGATTATGCTCATATCATGCACTTGGATGTTTCAGTTCCCAAATGATAATTGCACATCTACAGGACTGAACTGTTTCTGTTAGAAGAACACATTGTAGGTATGCATTTGTTAATAGTCCCATGGAATGCATTATTTATGTTTTTCATCCTAACCCCTGTGTTCCTGCTCTGCCTGTCCTAGAAATCCAGGAGATCAGCAGGCTGCTGGTAATTGTTGAGAGGCCATCTACTGTATTATGAATGAGCAGGATTTGGTATTCCCCTGTTGTTCAGAGGTCTTTCACTGTTAAGTCACACTGAAGGTATACTATTGGCATGGCACATCTGGGCCTAGTGCAAGCGGCTTTGATCACATCTTCACAATGACAGTCTTGTGTGATCCTGCTTTGAGCTGACAGTGCAAAGCTAAGGGTTCTGTGTGGCTATGGGGAAAAGACCATGTGAGAGGGCTGAGTGAGAGGAGATTAGTGCAATGGGTAATACAACTCAGGAACTTTCCGCTGGATAGTGGATGTGATCCTGAATTATGGATGTAAGATAGTTGCATGCATGGCAAACACATCCCTTACACGGATACTGATTAGATGCAAAATTACATTCCCACAAAGTATAGAAATGGTTAAAAAAAATGCTCAGTTTAGCAAAACTCAGCTTCTGAGATTCTTAGTCTTGACGTTCTGAAAGAACATTTAGAACCATACAGAGTCCAATTTAATCTCCTTTTTGTAAACAGGAAGCTCGGACATACTCTGTTGAATGGTTGCAAAGCATGCTTTCTGTCAGGTTGTAATGGCTTTTTTTTTTTTTGCCCCTTTGCAAAACCATTCTCCTGGCTATATCCACACTAATAGTTGTGCTCTTACATCTTTCTAAAGTGAGTTTCCTTATTTGATAGAAAACCGACAATTTTCATGTTTGAATTTGCTATAATATTCTTCTTCTTTTCAGAAAGGGATATTGTAATTTTTGAAAGCATGAATGATTTCTCCATTGGGCTGCGTTCAAGCCCAGTAAGAGAATGCAGCCTCTTTGGTGCAAAAGTAAATGGTGAAGTGCTTTGTGCCATTCAGAAATGATGCCAGGCAATATCTGAATGAGATCTTGCTCCTCAAAAAACGAATGCATCCTTTAAGACTCAGAATGCTACTTGTCCTTCAGAGCAACGGGCCATACAAGGCTGAAGACATAGAATTACTATCCTATACATGTGGTAAAGTGGTAAAAGAGAGCAAGAGAGAGGCTGATGAGTTGAAGCAACTTGACTGTCCTTGGATGTCCTTCAGGGATGTTACAGTCATGCCTTAATGGAATGGATATGTCGCTGTAAAAGCTTTCACTCCAGAGAGGTTGAGCAGGCTTTCTGGTCATAAACAGCTCATGCTCAACTTTCCGTGTTGCTACAATGCTCACTTTCACTTCGGAGGAAAACGTTTTATAGAGAGCTTCACAAATTCTAAAGGATTATTAGCTTGTGGGCACCCTTATCACTTACAAGTCAAAACCCCTAACACAAGATGGATGGATCAGAGAAGCTGGTGGAGGACTTCATTTGAACGGTCTGCCTGTATAGTTCCCATCCTGTGTTGTATGTGTTTCCAGCACTGAGCTTCACTTTGATGAGAAGTGACCTCATTCTCTATAAGGCCCTTTGTCCTTGTCCAAATTAAGTGTTGACTTTTGGCTCACTCTATGAGAATGAGAAGCTCTGCATCTGGGCCCATCTTCTGCTGCGAGGCAGGGACTGGCTAATCTCGTCCAGCAGACACATAGAGCGCACAAGATGGGCTTAATGTCCCTTTGTTTACTAAGCTAATCTACCATCCAGAGGAAAGAGAGTAAATAAAGTGGGCTTAAACCCTTTCATCTTGAATGAGACACTTCAGCAATTAGGAATACTTATGCTATCAAGGATAACCCCAATCATCTGCAATTAATGCTTATAGCCAGGGGGCCTCACTCTGGCTTTTGTTTGCTTTAAGAAAATCTAGATTCACATTCTTTCACTCAAAGCATCCATTACAATAAAGCAGCATCCACAAAAATAAAATATCTGTGGATTGTTGATCTCTTGGCTGCAAGGCTGTGAGGGAACTGCAAGAGCCTGAAATGCACTGAGGCTAACACCAACAACGCAGTTGGTGGTATTGGACAGGGAGCCTGTTGTCATGAGAACACAGCACAGGGTGCAGGAGTGAGGAAGCTGCCTGCCTTCATTAGATGGAATAGCAGGAGGGCTTTATGTGGATATAAACTAGATTAATTGGGTTCCAGTGATCTGTTCAAAATGTGGCACTGTCATGCTGAGTTATGAGCCTGACTCTGCTGCCAAATCCGCTATGACTCTATTTTTAAAATAACATGGTATTTAGTTGACACGTTTGTAACTAACATGTAGGCTAAATGCTGGAAATAAGGCTAGAGCTCAAGGAGTTTTTGCCAGATGCAGGTGCTGTGTTTATGTTATTTTATAATCATTATTTTCAGAATGCACACAATATTTAGCTTATTTAGCATGTCATGTCATCATAAAGTTGCATTGTTCAGAGAGCTGCTCCAAAATTGGACATTAAAAAAATAAAAAAATAAATAAAAAATAACTTGGGAGCACCTGGTTCTTAGGTAATCCTGTGGTAGCAGGACTGTAGAATTAAGTGGTGACATTCCTACTGCAGTTTCACGGTAAGTAACTTACTTTGTGGCCCTGACAATCTGGCAGTCAAAAGGCTCTCAACATTACCAAAATTACTATGTCAATGTCATTGCTAGGTTTTACGGTCTTAATGCATAGTACACATATAATAATGAATGAACAAGAGCATTATACACACCCATGAAGCACATTGGGCCTTCAGTGTTAATTCCTGTAATTAAGCTGGTACAAAGTGATGGCTGACCTGTTGAACTGTAACAGCTAATTCATGCTAAACTACATTATTTTCCTCAGCAGCTAATGATAATAATAGTAAAAACAATAAAGTACTGATTGAGTAAAACTCAGTACCACATTATATACATGTACCCGGTATTCCTTTTTACACTGGACAAAACAATTACCAGTGATTGCTGGTCTTCCGATCCTGCAATTACTGGGCCCACTATAAAAAGCAGGTATTTACTGTAATGTACTCTATAGCTCCTGCTTGTTATGTCGCACAGGGGCTGAAATGACTGACATGTTTTCTATCAGGGTTTTAGCTCACAGCCCTGCGTTTATACTTGTGCTGTAACTTAGTCTTGTAGTCATGAACTTTACTGGACATTGCTCCCTTTTCTGAAGGCAATTGAAATCCACATGCTCAACAAACTGTCAACTGTCACTCTCATCAGATCATGGCTCTCAGCCTCTGGGTCTACACCCCGTCGAAATCTCTTTGCCAAAAATGAAAGCTTCACACTCTTTCCATGTCACACTTGCCAATGCCTCTGGTGTTTCTGGTGTGAAGGATCACACTGAGACTATAATAACATCCAGCCTTTTATATTTGAAGATATTGCAATGTGCTGGGCCTGGAGACACCCAGGCGCTTAAAGGTCTTGGCCATTGAATTCTCAATCTCTCTGATAACAATAATCTAAACCGACTATTGCCACTGGTGCAAATAAACAATTAACCTCCAAAGTCAACCACATGCCCGTGCCCTCCCTTCTGTTCTCTGAGACAATGACAAGTATCTGATTATTATCATACACTCATCATCCTATCTCACGTCTTGACCTTCTGTTTGACTTATTTTTCCTATTTTTCTCTGACAAAATGAACGTACAAAGTTTTAGCATTTTGTATAATGAATCTATTTGACAACAGGTGAAGGTATCAATGGATAAATGTCAGGTGTGTGTGTGTATACACCAAATTCCACCCAGAATAAAGGATCTATTCAAACAGTTAAGTCTATCAGTCCATTTCATTCAAGCATGTTATGTTCTATCTTGTGTACTCATCAAGTCTTTCATGATAATGTAGACTGTCATATAGTATTAGTGGAGGTCTTGATCTTTACACCAGAGTCCAAACTGGAGCTAACTGATGATATATAGAGCTTCCATGGACCACTGGTTTATTTAAATGTTTTATGTCGGTTTTTAAACTTCAAATCAGTGAGTCAAGGATTGAACTCCAAGCCAGACCACTCAATCCCAAAATGCCCAGCATTAATTTTTACGGTCCAGTTATATCATCCCAGAATTATTATGATGTTTAAAGTATGGAAAGGTCTAGCATTTCGGTGTGGCTGTGATAAATGTGGCTGTGACAAGTAAAGCCAGGGGAGGTCTGTAAGGAACATGCGGTCAGGTGAAAATAGCTGAGGAAAGTGGAGAGGAACTTGTATTCAGGCTTCAGTCACTTTTCTCCAATTTCATCACATAATAAATCGTAGCATGTCTGGACAGGAAATGACTTTTATTATATGCACTCCATTTGATTTTGGCATACAAATTGACAAAGTTATTAATGCTTAAATTTGAAGAGGGCAGTGCTGCACAATCTTTTTTTTATAGGGCTGATGAAGAATCTAGTGGCAATACTGTTTTGAAATATATGAACTCCAATTATACGAAGATTTGAATAAGTTATCTATCAAGCTCAAATCATTGCATTGCATTTTTCCCGGAGGCATATTCGGAATGCTTCACCACATTATGCATCACCTTAATCACACATTAAAAATCAGCATACATTACAGTCACTCCCCAGAGCAACTCCAAATGTATATAATGTACTCTGAAAGTCAGATAGTCCAACTTCATTATCAGTGAACATGCCATTACTCTACAAATTTTGCAGATCTGTAATAAAATGCAACAATTTGAATCACTGCATTTGGCAAGCGACAAGATTCTGTGGGCCCCATCTTTTTTGAGCATTTTGTCATTTTTGCTTTTGTTCAGAATAAATTATCCAATTTGAATGTTAATCCAAAATGATATATTTTCACAGAGGAAGAGAAGTATATCCAAACAGTGGCCTGGGGCATGACTGATGCATATCCAAATGAGCTGGCTGATTATAAAGACTGTGAACCCAGCAGATACAGTAACTGCTGTGGTATTCGCTCCAGGGATCCTTTGGCTTGAGGATCTGCCGCTGTTAGGAAGAAACACACAAAGTTTAAAATCTTTGGCTCCGAGTTCCACCTCCTAAGACAGCAACTGGGTTAGAAATGCAGGGAATTTAATCAACATGAACCCTCAGCAATATGTTCTGTGAAAAGAAATGTATAAAGTCTGTTGTACTGAAGGGTTCTGGTGACTCTTCTTTGTATGTGGTGGCTTTTCTGACACAGAGACATTTCAGCACTAATTAAAGATGGTAGGTGGAGTGGAGTTAATGCTAACATAATGTTACAATAGCCTGACAGTTTGAGATGCCTGGCAAAGCCTAAAAAAAAAGAAATTATAATT
>OMLB01001111.1:14205-26920 GCA_900302555.1 Myripristis jacobus
AATTATAATTAATAATAATAATAATAATACAGAAAAAATACAAATAAAAATACTACAATTAAAAAAAGACATTATTCCATTAAAGCATTCATTAAAAATTGTGAAACAGCCCTTGAAGAAAATCTTTTTTGTTTCCCACCACCCACCCTACTGCAGATGAACACTCCAAAGTCTTAGTGCGTGTTGTGATTCACATTGACACGACCCTCTAAAAGATCCAATAGCTACAGTCAGGCAAGGAGAAACAGCCTGCCCTCATGCTGAGCCACCATCACAGAGGGAAAGTCTTAACATTGGTGCATCATTTATTTTGATCACACCTTGAAGGTGGAGACAGAGTCATGAAATTTTTATTCATCTGGGTCTTAACATGTACATTGTCAAGGAGTTAGGCACTCTTTTTCAATTTTAATCAAAGACTGGCTAGCTAATGGTAATGCAGTTGCCCTCCAAGCTTTTGCAGTGTGTGGTACTGTGCCCGGCAGCAGGAAATTCTCTGTTGACAAAGTATGCGGTGCTGCAGCAACAGTGGGACAGGGAGGAAATTTCTTTGTAACAGCTGCCAGAGTAATTAGTTCCTCACTGAATTATGCATCAGCAGAAGTGTCAGGCGGCGTTAGGATCCTGACAACAGGCAGGTATACAGAGAGGATGGAGGATAGCTGCCACACAAAGTGCATAAATCTCCCACTGCAAGCAGCCGTGGCCATATTGCAAAGCCTGGAGTAAAACCACCAATATACAACAGCAAAAAATTATATGTATTCTTGAGGTGAGGCCTAACTACATGACGTCTGTTTATCTATTTGTTAATATTTTTTTGTATTTACTCCTCATTTAACACTGTCAAAGCTGATGCAGTTAACTATGACTACTAATTTAATTTCAAATAATTATCTAAAAAATGTGGTATATCAATAAAAACACAGTAAGCATTTCAAATGAAAGGAGAATTATTTTGCCATCATTCAGTGAATTAAAAAAAAAATGTGCAAAGTGCTCAGTGCAATGCTTGGCGTTATTCTCAGTGGGGTCATGTCCTGTCAAAACCTTTGTGCCTACTGTCAGAAGCCAAGCTATGGCTCTCTGAGCATGCTGCATTGCCACTGTGTAAGTGTCAATCACTGCGGGCAGGGATGTGGAGGAAAGCACAGCAGTGTGAATAGGCAGGGTCTCCCTTTGGCACAGAGCGCAGATGGCACAACATTACTGTCTTTCCATCCACTTACAGTAGCCGTCTTTATTTTGATTTTTTAGAATGGCACATGTAATCGCTTGAAACCTTAAATACTTAATAATAATAAGTGCAAAATCCAAGCAATTGAATGAATAACAAAATGGAGGCAACTAGCAGTAACAGACATGCTAAAAATATTAAACTATGTAATAGATAGTGATAAAACAAAGGAAGAATGGAAGTTAAAAGCAATACTGAGTGAATGCCAGACAGTTTTCAACTGTCATTTAAAAGCGTCCACAGAGCTTGCATCTCTTACAGCTTTGGGTAGGGAATTCCATAATTTTGGTACATAGTTAATTAAGGCAGAGCTGGCAGTTTCCTTACTTGTGTGATATTTTGTATTTAAAATCTGGCAGAAAAGGATCTGAGAGACCATGAAGAATTAGTAAGCTGGTCCCACATCTATTAAGAGTCTTGTAAACAAGTAAAATAACTTTAAAATCAATCGTAAACAAGAAGACTGCACTAAGTAGAATGCAGTAGAATCTCCACCCTTTCTGTGGTGCTTGGACTCAGGCAACAAACCACCCCTGTTTTTCACCTCCTGGGAGAGGGGAAAATACAGAGGCAATGCTGTGTATCTCCCCTTCTCCAGTGTTCAGAGCTGAGGTGAAAAACCAGCAGAGGAGTTAGCACAAAATTACGTATGAAACAGGTTTTCCAAGGTTTTGAATCACTGCAATCACAAGAGATCTTTGATCATACAGCCATACCTGCACAAAAAATATCAGGCTGATAGGCCCAGTAGTATGTAAGATTAGCCACAGACAGGTACACACACTGACTGATACACACACATAGAGACACACACGATCAAACACAACATCCTCTCCAATACATGAACAAATTTCTCAGCATCTTGTTAGGATTGAAACAGTTGTACCTTTCTTAAATGAGGGAAAGATGCTTTGGTTACCTTCTTTATGTGGGATCTAAAATTTATGTCTGAGTCTAGGAAAACGCCCAAGCTTATGAACTCTGATTTAACTTGTGGGGCCAAACTGCCAAGTTTGGAGAGAACTAGCTCTCTTTTGGTTTGTGGGGCAACTAATACAATTTCTGTTTTCTCACCATTTATTTTAAGAAAGTTAGACTGCATCCTTTTACTGCAGCCAAACCAGTTGTTATATGTAAACGGTTTGGTCATCACTTATGTCCAACATATAAACTGCTCCACCGATCATTTTTTACAGATTACATCCTAATATTTTAATTTACCAGACGCAGGAGAAACAAATTACTTACTGCAAAAGCCATTCAGCATCATCAGATCCTATTGCTTGCCACACCACAGTACCAGTGTCCCTTTGCAGCCCAGTAATGTGTCTGCTGAAGTGGAGAGGGGTGATTGAATGGGATAACCTCAAAACCCAAGGACTGGGATTGCTATTCTCAGAGGAGAGGTGTTTCAGTCACTGTCTGCTGAGTCTTTTCTTGAGAGCCAATACACAGATACTGATATTCACACAGCAATGAGTGAACCAATTCTGAAAGCACAGCACATACACACACATACATCACCACGCCACTAGTAATAGACTACAAGTATTGAATTGGTATTCTACTAAAAAAAAAAAAAAAAAAAAAGGTCTAAGTGTGATCCCCTCCCCTCCTCATTCTGTCCCAGTGGGTCATGCTTGTTGATCTAAGGCTAACTAGATTTGACTGAAGGATAAGTATATTCATGATTTCATTTCCATGCATGCCTCCAATTTGAACACATAAAAAATTCAAACTATCCAACCACTATTTGGAAATGTCGAGTGTCACTACTATTGAACATCTGAACTCTAGCCTGGCTTGCTCAATAGTTGTAGCTGAGAGTCTTGCTAATACTGTACTTGTGTCAGACAGCACTGGGAGTGACAGTATAGATTATAGAGGATAACTCTGCGTTGACGAAGTATGTAACCAGAAATTTTCAGATGACTGCAAAGACGCAACCAAACGGAGGCTGTTGAAACCGATGTAGAAAATAATTTAGCCCTAAGAAAAATCTCAGCGAACAAAGGAAAGCATCTATGTTTTACATGGTATAGGTATGTACTAAATAAATACATGGCTTTGGGGTGTTGTTGCTGGTGCTATTTTTGTTTTCATTGTTGCTTCGGGCGCTGTTTTTGATGGCTGAGGTAATGATAACAACATGGTGTTGGTGAATGATGATTTTCTGTCCCCAGGATATTTTGGAGCAACCACAGCCTGGGAATCCTCAATGCATAAATGCATGCTGTGTATAATGTGTGATATAGCCCTATGATACGGTAGGTATGCCCACTTAAGATTCAATACTCTCATGTAGGCCTCTTGATTTTGATCTTATTCAAGTGGTACAGTAGATGATGTAAAACAGTGCACATTTCACTTTAATGGCCGCGGGCTGCTTTGTGAGTGCAAAGGTTGCACGATGGGAACAGGCAGTGGACATGTGCTGAACATGAAGTGCCTACCAATGACCACTGCCATCAGCTACAGTGGCATAATCACTTACTGTGTAATGTGGTGAGGCCAACTATTCAGCTAGGGCAGAAATTTGATTTCTACGCCACATTGTATAAGGAAACACGTCATCAACAGCAATGCTACCAGGCCGGGACAATCCCACACAAGCAAGACAAGGACTGTTGGCCCACTTCTTTGTTATTTTAAAACAATCTCAGTGTCTTGACTACATGTCTCAAGTGGCATGGGTTTGTTTATAGTCACAATGGCAATGAAAAAACAGAAGGTCAGAATCTTGTTGCTTCTTGGGACTGTGGGTAGTGCATGCCTACAAGCCCCAGTGAGTAGACAGTGAGAATAGGTTGGGCCTAAAATAGACAGGACTTGGCAATATTCTGCTGATTATTTTTAACAGATTTTTTTTTTCAGTCAACATGAGCCCTGACTTTTGACTTTGCTCCTTGCAATCTTCCAGCTCTCTGGTGCTTAATGGTGCTTTTCTTTTCTACAAAGACATCAGATCAATGTCTCATGAAGGATTTTCAAAAGGATTTAGTAATTAATTTCATAGTGTTTTTGTTAGCAAAAGCTGTGTGCTTTATTTGCATGTGTAAGGTGTCTAAAAGTATGCTACTCTTTGATTTAAAGAAGAGCAGAATTTCAATAAAACAGAATTATTGGCTCATCTTGTGCATCTCAGAGATATGAGAGCAAAATCCATACTATTTTACATTTGTATTCTGTGCTGAGTTCAACTGATTTATTTTATCATCACTGATTCATATTATAACAGGGCACAGCAGGGTAACCTTTGGCAGCTATCAACCACAATAGAGCTCTGTGCCATTTAGCAGCCATGTAAACCAGATTACCTGATCATTTAGTCTTCATTGGACAGCCGGTCTGGCTGTATACTGTGCTCCTGTGGTGATCTCATTCTGTAAGTGTTAACACTGGGACTAGGTCCCAGAAAGACCCGAACGCCAGTGTTAATCTCTGACTGGGCCCACAGCCCATTGCTGGGGCCTGTAATCTAACTGGGGTGATGTTGTTATCTTTGGTGGAGAGTGCTCAGCCGTGGCTCTTTGTACCTGCCAGCCAAGCCACCATGGACCCTCTCCTTTATCCTCTGTGCAACCCCTCTGGTCCCCCAGTCAATGCCTCCTTTTTATTTATTTTTTTTTCTATGATTTCGATCTTTACTGTCCTACCCTGTCTCATGGTGCTCACCCACGGTTTTTCATTCTGCCATCCTTTTTTTCTTATAGTATCTTTTTATGACGTCTCAGAGTCAAACAGTTCTTTTTGTAAGCCTCTCCAGTCCTGTCAGGGGGACAGAAGATGGGGAATCGAGTGTCCAACAAGTCAATAAAGAGATGGTGTTTGTTGGTATCAAACTGTGCACTCTGCTCTGTAGTGTGCCATATGCCATACAGCTAGGCAAATCAACATCAGCTACAAACTTCAGTTAACAAATTTTTGACAGTTCAGGGCATTAAGGAGCACATGAGAGAGATGATGCCAATCTACTTCTGCCTTCCATCTTCCTGACTGAATATAGACCTAAAGGTCAAAGTGGTGTTACAGTTTTTAGTCTTTTTCACCTTTCTCATCAGACGAGGGATTCTCCATCATCAGCGCTGGGGCATTAAGGTGCCTCTTGCTTAATGGACTTGTCGGGTATCCATAGACAGACTGAAGATAAATGGTAAATACTAAAAATGAAGATGGTTACGTGTGGGAGGATTGGCGCAGGAGGGTAGAGGGTTGTCCTCAGTCCACATTGATTCACCTGTCAAATGGTGGAGTCCAATCTCCCCTCCGACAACAAATTACCTCTACATCATCACTTCCATCAAAACAATTCTGACAGCTTATGAGTGTGGCACATGGCACACAACCATTAAAACATTTGTACACATACAAAACCTGAATGAGATATAACAGAAAGAAGAGCCTTTAAACAATTAAGCTGATGGCAATTTAGTTGAGGAGGCTTATGCCAGAGAGACAGGTACAGGTGGTATGAATGCATAAGAAGACAGGATAATACCACTGATGTTAGATTGTCTCAAGAAGGGCTGTTACTCTCCACTATCACATTATGGTAGATAAACCACCTCTCTGTAAATATGGGAATCTGTTTTTGCTCCCTGTGAAATGAGTTAATGATTTATTTGCAGTCTACCCTGCGGTGCTGTGAAAAATCTTTAACACACTGTTATTCTTTATTTATAGGGATGGAGGAAAACAACCACAAGCATAGGTGTAGGGTGGGGGTGGGTTATGTCGTTCTATAAGACAGCATCAGTGGCCATCCATGTGGTCAGTTCAACCACAGTTATCAGCGAAGCATGCATGTAATGGGGATGTTTTTGCAGTAAGACTTTGAATTTATTATTACCTCAGCCTTTCCTTTGCAACTGTTATTCACGAGCGCAGTGGCATTAGCATAAATAGCTGCACATGTCTTGTCTCTCTGCACACAGCACAATATTCTGCATTTTACAGGCATTTCGTAGTTATCTTTATTCACTTCAGGAAAAAAAAAATCTCCCTCAATTCAGATCAGGGAGGCGATCAGAGTTGGTATTCTTGTGGTTTGGACTTATCTGGCTTATTAGGGATCTTCACTAGACATTATGTCCCAGCCCTGAATATTGAACGGAGTATGATATCAAAGAGGCTTCTTGCCTTTAACAGCAAAATATTGCACAGAAATGTCATGGCGTGTTGCCTTTAAATTTGCTCAGTAGGTAAAAAAGACCTTTGGCAAGACAGGAAAGACAGGGGAAAGAGAGACGGTGACATGCAGCAATGGGCTGGGAATCATTCTCATGCTTAGCCTTTATGTGGTACGTTCTCTACCAAATGAACCACCAGAGCGCTCCTGGCAAACGGTTTTTAAATGCTAACAGTGCAGTTACAAATGGACAACATTTTTCAATGGAAAACCATCAAGCATATACTGTTTAATTAACAGTGGCAGAGTTTAGTGTGGCACTTTTGTCGCATGTCAGTCTTGCATCTCTCTCTCAAGGCCAAATCCCTCAAAACGTATTTAAAAAATGTATAGATTTTATCTTGAGGTTATTTAAGACATATGGGGCAGACTACATATCTGAAGGTGAGGTATAGGCCATCCCAGTATACAGACTTGGGCCTGATTTTGATATATGAAAATGGAGAATGTTCATGCAAATACAAACTCAGAAAGATGCAACGTGCAATATACAAATGTGAAATGGAATATTCTTGTAATTGAAAACATAAGTTATTGCCTCTCCAGCCCCTTCTGGATCCCGAGAAACTGTTTCATCAAAGGAATCACTCTGCAGGAGAAAGGGACATGGCTTTCGAATGTTCTGACTGTTCCAATCTAACAGATTAATGAGTCACCCAGGCCTATGCCAACTCTGCCCTGCAGAAGGGAGACCGCATGATGCTCCATATCAATAAAACAGACCATTCTCCATCATCAGATTCCACAGATGCAGTCAGATTGGCCTGTGAACAGCTGCCTGGAGACGGGTGAATTTATATCAACCAGTAATGTTTAAACATAGCTTCTGGTGCTTTTTTCAGATGTCACTGTCTTATTCACAGCATGCACTTAAGTGCCTAATTCAGGGTGTAGCAGAATAAATCTTGATCAAAGCCCTTTGAGATATTACCAGAGAAGGTAAACATCTGAGGGGAAATAACAGAAAATGCAACAGCAGACTAACCATAGCCAAATTAAAATAACAAATCCTCCACTGCCTCTATCACTATTGTTACAACTTAATCACTGTGTTTATATTGCTACTGAAAAATAATCCAGTGCACAGGACATAACAGTTCAGGGCACATACTGGGCATAACCGGCGCAATTTTCCCTCCCCTGGCCCTCTTTGGTCTAAGTGTACTGCCACTCTGGCCACCACAAAGCAGCATACAGTGGGGGTGTACTGACGGGTCTCTCAATTCCCCTTCTCTTTTTGACGATGACAAGGCCAGCAAACAGGTTTTCTTCAAGGACAATGCATTCAATGAGAACTGAGACACTGGCTTATATGGCTCTTCGACAAGAGTCTCAAACACAAGAAGCAGATCCCACTGAGGGGTGGAGGGATGTATCAGAGGGAGATGCCTCCTCACCTCTTGCAGAAACTATTTTTTGGCCAAACCCCTCATGACACAAAGACATAACAGCTGCACACAACTTAATGTGAAAGCTCTTTCTCCAAGAGATGTTGTAAGAAAGAGAAGATAGAGCCAGCTGAACATGTCAGAGAAACTAGCTCTCTCTCCACACACCACACAGCCAACTATAGTATGAAATAGTGGAGGAAGCTCTTGCTCCTTGGATAGTCTGTACTATGGCAGCAGACAGTCCAGCAGGCATTAGTCTATCCCTCTCAGGAGCCAAGCCTTGACAGTTTGGTCTAGCATGGGCAGTGCTCCTCTTGCTCTTTTCTCCTGAGACAGAGACCCCAGAAACTGGGGGGAGTGTCCAGGGCTGAGCTGCCGACAGTTGGGTCATCTCTGGGTAATATGGCACTGACTTGCAGTCTTTGGCCACCAGGATGACTGACAGCTTCTCTTGTCTCACCCTCACCAACAAGAGAGGGGTGAGACAGAGGGATGGAGAGGCATAAAGCAACTTTCCTGGCCATGATGTGTGTACAAACATGTCCAATCCCCAGGGTGGGTCACCTGGGGTGACAGGGAGAACCAGAGTGGGCAGTGAGGATACAGTGATGCAGTGGTGCAGTTGTCTGTCCTCACCAGCTTGTGCCTCCCTAACATCAGGGGTAGAAGATGCTGAAGGACCTTTAGCACTTGAACACTTAGTTCTTAGTTCCAGTAGGCTGATGTGTCAGGACTCCTTTGGAGGCGACATTCCATGAACACCAAGATGTAGGATGTCACTAATGTCAGTTTCTGAAGGTTCCCCCATTAGGCCAGGTCTCCCTGGACTGATGAGGGTATGGTCACCAGCTGAAATATATGTTTCCTTCTCTGTAGATGCCGGATGTGCAGCAGCCCCAGTGGAACTCCCTTCCCTTGGAAGGGAGTAGCCTACAAGTGCCTGAGTACCACGGGGACATGAAAGTAATCATCTTTCAGGTCCAGAGTGGTGAACCAGTGTCTGGTTGTATCAACACGCAGAACTTTTCTGTGAAACGGACTGGTCCAAGGGGCAGAGATCCAGTATAGGTGTCATGTCTTTTTTTTTTTTTTTTGCAACCAACAAACACAGGGTGTAGTGAGAGGAGTAGGAATATCAACATTCACTGGTGGAGGCTGGTCAGTTGCATGCTGCTGCTCATACCTTGGACAGAGAGCAGCTAACACAAGCTCTAGGGCCTTGGTATAGGCCGACATTACTATGCCGCTATATGAGTTTACCAACCATGTAGCTCAAGGAAAGGTCGGCTGGAGCAATGTGATTCTCCCTTTCAGCCAAGCAGTGCTTGGGTAAAAGGGGTTGCATTTTCTTGAGAGGCAGCCAGCCCTTTAACACTCGGCGGTGGGGTGAGTGGTGCCCACTGTCACCTATGCAAGCCTAGACTTAAATGGCAAGAGCACTGCTGCTTGGACAGTGTGTACGCTGAACTCAGCATTACTGTGGTAAATGCAGTGCTCAACATAGGGCCATCTCCCCCAACATGGTGAGAAAGAAGGGTGAGGGAGTTCACCGCTACACTCAACACTCTTAAAGGCATGTGGCTTTCAAAGTAGTGCTCATGGGTGTCCACTGCTGCAATGAGTCGAGGGAGGTGGGGCACTCCTTTCCTAACGACAGTGAGGTTCAGGAGCATCATTTTCTAACTGAAGAAAAAAGGATGAAAAATGGTGGCAGGACTTGTTCTTTTATAGAAAGCTTAAAGGTGCGTCAGGACACACACGTAATTGGTTGAGCTCATACATGCAAATATTCAGTGAGCGGGGTCACGGATATGATTGGAATGAGGTTATATCTGGAGTTCACTAGAGGGCGGAGCCTGTGTGAGATCATTGTATTACTGCATGGCACATAACTTACAGAATCACTGTGCATCTATAAGTGATGCTAGACTGAACATGCAAATGTACCAAACCTTACATTCATAATGAACCAAATAAACATGGTAGGAAAGCGTTTTAATGACACAGAGAAGAAAACATGCTCATTGACATGTAATGAGATGTTCACACTGCCTAGTTTGCCAAAAATAGATATACATATATCTATGAATTATTAATTTTCATAGTAGTAGATATATTTTTCCTGTTCTGAGGTACACTTTCAGTCATGGATGGAAATGTGACAGCACAGAAAAGAGAATGGATCCTGCTGAATTACTGGTGAGTGAGAATCATTATGATTACATTTAGATAACTATGTTTTAAACACCTGGTGTATCTGCTATCAATGCATTAGAAGTAATGAGCTGATGTATAGCTTTTACCAAAAAAAAAAATTACATTTGTGTTATATGAATAATTTTGTGGAACATGGTGCATTCCAAATGAAAAATGTATACAATTGGTAACACTACACTGTCAGTGTCGCTGTTTTGGTCCCCCACTCACATTTTTCCAAAGAATGTTAACATATTTCTACCTCTAAACTGAGAGCAAAGGCAACACTTTTTAATGACCTTAGTTTGAGCTGGGGAAGTTTGAGAACTTCTCTTTAACTGTCACAGACAGACCCTTAGGGCCGCAGGAAACCATTTCTCAAAAGAACTTCAGGTTACCATTTTTACTATTTTTTTCCCTCTTTATGCCACCATGCAATGTAAAAGTTGAGAGTTGACAGGTAAATTTTAATCTCTTGGCTGCTGTCAAAACTCATATACCCTCGACTCCCCAGCGATACGAGCAGCTTTTCTGTAAAAGAAACACTCTCCCATACTGTATGAAAGTCACTGGCATGTATGACCATAATGATGCTTGAAAATACATCCTAACAAATTCCAAAAATAACATGATACAATAGCCTGTACTGCACCTATATTGCATTTACCCCACACCTTACTGAACAGTGCACTCGAAGTGTGTCCTGTTCAGTCTTTGGATACAAAAGTAAAACTTGAGTAAAACTATCAGTTTATGGCAGAAGAGTAAATGCACATCCGAGTTTACCCACCCCTGTAACTAATCATTCATCCTACACCACACAGTGGTGTAGGATGCATCACTGTGTGGTGTAGGATGAATTTATCACCTTGACTGAAGTTGAAAAGTGGCATATTATAACACATCATTACAATAAATTGTGGCACCTTTTTCAGGGATGGATTTTTTTCCCATTTGTCTTAATTTTTAAATTGATATTCAGCGAAAAAAAAAAAAAAAAAGATCAGCTTTCATTATTTTTCCAATGCACAGAGTTTGGCAAACCATAAGATTGCACCGTTGAGCACAGTCGGACTTAATCATCCAGTTGTGTAACCAGGAAGTAGGCACAATTCAAATACATTATGAGACCTAAAGAGATTTGTATATTTTTCTAAGTCAGTGTATTGGAGTTTCTTGGCTTCATGATCTACACTAAAAGGGCCTTAAGAGATGACCCGCACAGTTATCCCATTTGTAAGTTACTGCCTGCGAAGTAAAATTACAAATTCAATAGCGAAGAATCATGATAAATGGAATAAAGAGCTTATTCATTCTCCTTTCTGCACAGACAGATAACAAGGTCATAAACATAGCGTCAGGGAATACAGCATCTTTTGTTAGTATGTTTTTAATGAGTGAAATGCCATTCCATGGACATCAATTTATCAAATGAAATTGTCTAGTTTCCATCCTTGGGTTGCAAACAATAAACGGGTTGTGGAGCGATATTTAATAGAAATTCTGTAACAACTAGCAGTGTCATCTTTTATCAGCAATGTGTGACTCTTTTTACTGAGCAGGGAGTAAAATAATTATGACTCTTAATTGAAACTGGCAGTGAATTGGAGTAAAGGGAGGGAGATGAAATGGTCTCTACAGAACAGTGGGGAGAGAGAAGCTGATTTAGTTATCCAACTTAAATCAGGGCTTCAATAAACCTAAGCTGAAGCCACAGTATGCATGCTGGTCACATGCAGGGGGCCTTTTGTTGGATTTGTGTTCACACATACACACATGCATGCTCACTCTCATACAAACACACAGACACACAGACACACACACAGAATTTCATTTAGCCAATATTGCATGAGACAGTCGTTCCCCACTTGGCACGTGCCAAGAGGAGACTTGTTTGTTGTACCAGCAGGAGTGCTTTAATACAGCTGCCAATAAGTGACGACTGGTGGTATTCATGGCGATAATGGGGTTGGGTGGGGGTTAAGACTGAGAAGCTCTACTATATGTGATGGCAGACGGGAACAACATCAATAATGGCCAAGACTGAGGAGGTGGGTGGAGCTGGGAGAGGGGGTGTGAGCAGACGTCAGCGGCAGACAAGGGATGAGGAACATCACATTAACCCATTCCTAACCCTGAAGGTGACAGTGATCATGGTTGTTAATTAAAGAAATTCATACATACACACTTAAATGACAGTTCGTTTTCAGAGTTAATTCTGAGAACATTTCCTCTGGCAATTAATGGTGCCAACGCGATGCTGCGAGGAAGAACAAGCTATTCCAAAAGCAGAGGCCTTGGGAAGAGGGATTCCACCTTATTCTTAGCTTCCTATCAGAGAGGGAGGCCAGGCTTCCCTGGCAGTGTGATCGACCTGCAAGACTCGCCTGGTTTGTTGGCTAATATTGCAATTTATAGGATTATATTTTCAGAACAATAAGGCAGATCATGCTGAACATCAGTGTTTGGTCTTTCAGTCTCAATAATCTTTTGTGTGCTCCTTTATGCCACTAGGATAGAAATAGTTTTTTTTTAAATCCTCTGTTAATGCAATACTTTACAAAGGTGCTATTCAAAAGACATTCCATGAAGTACATATATATATATATATATACAGTACAGGCCAAAAGTTTGGACACACCTTCTCATTCAATGCGTTTTCTTTATTTTCATGACTATTTACATTGTAGATTCTCACTGAAG
>OMLB01001114.1:0-13056 GCA_900302555.1 Myripristis jacobus
CCATGTCCAGCGAAGTGAGGGCAGGTTCGACTTGCATGACTTTGGGCAAGGCAACGGTGAAACTACCATGGCAGACTACATAACAGACACCCCAAAAGAGGAAGACAGGGAAGAGCAAAAAGGAAAAAGAACTCACCCCATCCAGCAAAGTGTTGGATAAGTGGACGCGTGGATCTTTACGGAAAGGGAACTCTAGGTTGTCTATGTGAAAGACTGTGTTGTCTCTGTCGATCATGTACACTTCATTCTTTCCACTGATCAGCATCATGTACCTGTAGAAACAGAGGAGAAACCATCAGAGAGTTGTCATTCCCTGTTGGATAGTTTGGATTCAGTATGCAAGTATGTCTATTTTACAAAACAAATTAATTTTCTATTTTTGTTTTTTCAGTTTCATTTGGTCCCAATGGCTAGATCGACAGCATGCATGCGCAGTCTAAAAGTGAGCACCCGCAGAGATAAACTGGTAGTGGACAAGCGGTTCGGCACATGCTATGTATGCACAAAATGAGCAGATAAGCCTTTGTGAATTATCGATCTAACTTGCAGAAACTTTCCACTTCAGTTATGACAATTTTACTGCAGAATCATCACACTTAAACTAGTAAAGTAAAACTTCCCTTGCTCAAGGTTCATTTCTCCACACAAACAACACTGCCTATAATTTTCTTCTAATTAGTTTGTTTTGGCAGATCGAATATGGTAATCATACTTCAAAGTTTACTTTAAATTGCCTTGAGAAGAGAGAAACGCAGCATTTGAGATTTGGACTGCCTTCAGCCCCATAAACAACAGAGAGTTGGAGCATATCTCAAATGTGTAAAGTGGTCTGTTTAATTGAAATTAAACAAAAGAAGAAAGCTGAAGAGCTTTATTTCATGTCAGGGAAAACAAGAAAGATTGGTATCTACATGGCTGGTAATCACAAAAGTAAGCAGGGTAAGCAATTCCACTTTTCTGGTTGTGTAGGAAGTATCAGTGAAGATAGATATCAGCTTTATCTAATCACATTGCTTATGTGGATCTACCTGTTGAATAATGCTCTTTCACAGCCTGTATTTGGAATGGCCTCAGGGTTATCACAACCCAATGTACTATAGCAAAGCTGAGGAAGGTCCAGATCTCATACCATATATCTTTAACAGCTCTACGTCTTACAGTTTAATGACCTGTTTTGCAATAGAGAAATTCAGTGTTCAGTAATTTAATTCAAGGTGACAAAATCCAGTGTCAGAACAACACGTCTGTCTGCATTGCTAACCTTGGGGGAAAAGCAGAATATAAGTTTTGTTTATTCAAGGCTTGAACTTAAAATGACCTAAACTGCAATAACCTTGGATTTTACAAACAGCTGTTGCTTCTGCTGCTAACATTTACTTTAATGCATGTAGCAGTTAAAAGGAGGATCTAGTCTGGCTGAGAAGAACTTAAAGGGTGGGAATAATGATTTGAGCATTCACTCCTGAACTACAGGACAGCCCCTGGTGATTATGCCCCTACCAATTCCTTCACTGCAGGTACAGCCCTGTCACACAAAAAAACACAGCTAACTCTGGTACACATAAAATTCATGTCAATCCCCAAGTTTTAAACGTCATACTAGATTACTGTGATTGGTTGAAGAAATTCAACAATCAGTCAGACCTTTATTTTGCTACCAATTATAGACTGACATGTATGCCCGAATGTGAGGAGACCAAACTGACATCCGCTGAACTTCGGCAGAGTTGGAATTAATTTCTCACTTACAAGTCTAGACTTCTGGTTCACAAATATTGTGGAAAAATTCTGGTATGAGCAATTTGTCATTAGAAAAAAGCAACAGCAACAACATGTTTATGTCAGACTATAGTTGGGGTTTGGCCTCACAAAAAGCTAAAATCCTCAAGCCCTGGACAGATAGAAAGCACCAGATGGTTGCATCAACAAATGCACCTATCGTTCTCAATGGCTGTGGGCAAATTAAAGGCGTTAAGTGGTGTATCAAAACTGTTTTGACATGGCTTCCAGCTCTGAAATCTGTTCAATTTCTGTGTCAACATGGGGGACAGACAGCCAAAATACAATTTCTGTCATCTATGAACTGCAGGAGCAACCAGTTGGTCTTCCATTTGTCCTCCTGTGTTGACAGTTCACATCTGTGTGCAGTGTGTACTAGTAGGTGGTATATACTACACATCCACTGACGCTTCCCATCAGTCTAGGTCTTGTGGTATGTTTACCAAAGGAGTTTTCTAGGTCAGGTCAGGCTGCAATTTTCAGGCAAATGTCAAACTGCATCACTACTTAAGAACTTAGACACGGCAGCAGGATGTATAGAGACTGAATAACATCTCTGAAATTGCACTCATATTCCTTTTGATAGCTTTGTCCATCCAGACCTGTTATCAGTGAACAGCAGCAGGGTACATCTTTAAAGCCCCTGAATCCTCAATGAGACCTTGCGACTATGTCCTTAATTTGGTTCAGCGGTGTTGCCAATGAATGGGTAAGTGTATTAAGTATGGTTGATGTCAGTAATGATACTATTCAATCCTTATCTATCCTATAATGTCAAGTGTTTAACGCATCCTCTTTTACTGTTTGCTAACAGTGACGCTAACATTGCATTCACAACTTGGAAGTTTGTTATGATGGCTGCATTAAAGAAAAGTTTATGGGTCACGACATCTAGCAGTGTTTGTCCCCTAGGGGTCATGAGTATTCACAGCCATTTTGAAAAGATTCAGATAAAAACTGTTTGAGTTATTGTGCTGAAGCCCAGGATTTAAGGTGACGGCAGTAGGGTTGAATCCAAAATATCCCTGACCTGTCAACGGCAGATGTCAAAGGCTGGGACATGTAGTAATATAATAGCACTTACCTAAAAAATTCAAATAAAGACAGGAAACAGCACAAAATTTGGAATAAAGGTAAGTAAGGAGGAGGATAGAAACTAGTAAGTGCACAAGATAGATTAAGAAAAAAAAATACATGAAGGTAAGCCTAAGCCAAGTCTAAAAAGATTGATATTAATTTAGTTAACACAAATCCCTTATTTTACAGTGTCTATTGGTCAGCTTTGACCTTCAGTTTAGAGAAAGCCTGTGGGTTCATGGGGTGGGAGGGGGCGAGGGGGGGATCATTTGGATTCACATACTGACTGAACTATGTAAGACCACATGTATAAAATATGTAAATCCTTATACTGAATGGTAAACTAAATACCTAAGGCCATACAATATGGATAAAATATGTAAATCCTTATGCTGAATGATTAACCAAATTCTTTTTTCTATTACAAAGTCCTGGGCTGGTTTGTACTCATAAAAAATGTGTACTTGTAGGAGATAATTTTATCTTAATATTGCAGACATTACATGGGGTCAATGCAATTTGTTTCTATAACTAGAAGGGCTGCCCAACTACTGTGTGGCCAGCATTTGCAGGTCAGATATCAGACTTAGAAATGACCATTACTGTGACAAAAAAAAAAAAAAAAAAAAAAATCTAATTCCCTGTAGACCTGCTGACAAGCTCAACTACTGCAATAAAAGCCAGGCATGTAAAAAAGTTAGTTCATAGTTTAAACAAAACCATAGGTGGATATTTAGAGGAAGAGTGCCCCCACAAATCTCTTCTATTAAACATATTTTAATATTTGAAGAAACCCATAGGACTGAATGTTGCAGAACAATGCCATAATATTACTTTTTCATCAGCCCCAAGTGGTTGGAGATTCAAAGACTTTTGAGCAATGACTGCGCCACTGCTACAACAGCTGTCAGAATATGCATATTTGCCAGCGTGGGCTACATCATGAGCATTTGCCTGTTATTAATTTCGCCCTGTGGCAGAATGATTTCAAAGAGCTGCTGGGCAAATATGCCCTCTTGTCCTCTCCAGCATGCCAAACAGGTAACAAAGCAGCTGGAGCATGAAGCACCAGCATGCAGGCCCTTACACCTTTATTTAGCCTAACTACAACTCTATTCTACCAAATACCTTTAATAACATGATTCTGATTGTAAGCTGTTAACTGTTAAGTCAGTTCTACAGGAATGGTTTAAGTATGTGTATTTGTGTGTGAAAGAGCATGTCTTCCAATCAAGTTGGGCTTACAGTAGTTAGGCTGCAGTGGTGGCAGGGGAGCTTTTCAGCTTTACACTGACATCCTGAGGTTGTAAACGTTATCTGGTAACAGGACTAATTTACTCCAAATGAACAAATCCATGGATTTCAGACTGTTTGTGTCCAGACTAAAACTTCAACCCAGATAAAACCAATAACCACCTATCTGTGTAATCTATTCAGAGGTTGGCAAGAATTAGGTGAATATGTGCCATGTTGATAGATATTTCACTCTTATTAGGGTTAGAAAAATCTCCTCCAAATGAGTTGTATTAATGAGGTCAGTTTATTTGAAGTCAGCTCTGTTAATACATTAACCTGCACATAAGCACATTCAATAAATCAGGCAGCATGCATACGCACAGCCTTATATTCTATTGATAGGACAAATATGTTTATCTCAAAGGAAATAATAATTTATTATTCACTTCACGACATTCCCCGGTCTCATCCTTCACCCTGACCAGGTGTGTAAACCTAAATTTACAACAAACATATTCAAAATTGGGTTAATAGCACATTTTTATTAATACACTGATCTGCTTTATAACCATTCTCCTTCAGTCTTGTTCAATTTGAACACAACCAAACAGGCTCCAGGTAGATCTGCCTGTAACGTTGTTTTCTCATTCTGAAACAAGCATACGGTACTGATGAACACATGTATCGGCTGAAATCCATCATTGCCTTCTGTGGCAGTGTATCAAATCTCTCCCTAACCAGGATTCGCATCCCACCTCCATCTTAGTTTCCATGTCCTTTTTGCAACTGTCCATTTCTTTCACACAGCCTTTATTTTGTGTGTTTTGGCTGTCTTTATTGTCTTGATCACTATCTAAATTTTGATTTACAAACTTTTTTAAAAGCCAAAACATGTATTTCAAATATACATGATACATTGTGTAAATAAGTCAGCCTCAGAGTTGTGGTAAGGTTTATTTTGTCACTTTTGTCAGGCTAATGACTCCCATAGATGTCAAATCTGTATGCTAAGCTAAAATTAAATACTACCCATAGGAACTGAACCACTGGACATACAGAGGTGAAAATGGTATCAAACACCTTGACTCTGGCTAAGTTGGAAAAAGGGTATTTTGCCCAAAATATTCCTTTAAGAGCAGCAGTTGAAATACCACAGAGGACTGTCTGTCTATCTATCAATCATTTGAGCATTTGACATAAAGGACTGCCATTCTGTGCATTTGTAATGTTTGTATGCCATACCTGTTCATAAGAAGACACCAAAAAGCCTATAGTTCATGTACAAGTAGCTCTCCAAATATGTGAACCCAGCCAAAATACAGATGGCAAATACTTCTGCTCTGTGTGTCACTGACACATGTACTCTCAGTCTCATGGCTTCATTACACACCTCTTATGATGAACCTAATTACACCTCCAAAAACCAACCCAACTGCTGCTCTTTATCACAAAATGCCAAGGGGTGAATAAAGCCCTAATGCCCTAATGAGCAACTCCAGTCCTACTCTGTTTCAAAAGGTTAAGTATCCTAATCAATGCAACCTAGAATGAAGGCAAATTAGGCTGCTACTTTATCATATTTCAGCATTCATGCAGAACAAATTGGCAGAAAGCTTTGATGGCATACAAAATAGGAAATAACACACAAGCTGAAGGGATGTACAGCTTCAGGGGAAATAAGACAGCGATGGTTGTGAGATTAATGACTCCACTGCCAATGCTGTGCATTTCTAATACCTGCTGTGACTCTCCACCATCATCACATATGGATTATGTGTAATTAATCTGCCATAAATACCAGCTGGTTCAAAGTGGGAGCCTTGGGGAGCTACTAGGCACGGGTTTTGCGAAAGTGGGTACTGAGTGGGGACCGAGAGGGAATGCAGGGTTGCAGTGAAAAGTGAACACACTTCTCAAATCTTGTACTTGAATGAAAGTTTTGATTTTATTGGGCTTACTGTATAAAAGGTACCTAGATTTACTTAAATCGACAGCTATTGTTTTATTGTATTTGTGGACTGCAGTTCACAGTTTAGCTTACCAATCTGTTTTCGGTTAGGGAGACAGTAAGCTCAAGATGCAACGCAAGTTTGGTATATGAGTACAGAGGATAAGGTAGGATGCAAATAGAAGTTTTCATAAACTGTGGTCAAAAGCAATGGGTTAGCCTTTCCTTTAAGGACTGTTTTGTTCCCCAGCAGCAGTGCTGTTGCCACTGGGATCCATATTTGTGCAAACAGACAAGTGCAACAAGAATTAGGCTCCATTATACAGGCATCACAAGCAAAGAATCAAGTTTATAGCAGCTGAGATATCCTTATGAGTTTAACCCCTTACTGCCTGAATTCATTTACAATTATCTACAAAAATAAATTGTTTGTGTTTTTGCCTTCAAGCAGATGCTAAATTAATGGTGGTAGAGTGCTTCCAATACAATTCTTGGTATGTGTGAAATATGCATCAACAGCATCAGTGGGATACATACACCACATGTATAGATTTATTTCTATTGTACTTTTGTTATGGTATACTTGGAACTCCCATTTTTGTCTCATTAGGTTTAGACAATTAGATTGTATTCTAAAGCTTTAGCTCAGTTTACATTGGGGGATGGAAAACCAAGCCCTCCATGAGGTTTATCAGTCCTTATTTAGGGCATCAGAGGTGAGTCTGGCAAACACCATTTATGACTGCAATCTAGCCAAAGTTCTGCAGTGAAAACATTCAACAAGGTGTAGAAAATACTATCATTTCACTAGGGACTCTGACTAAGCAGTTAGCTTAACAAAAGGCTTTAAGATGACATAAAGATGAGCAGGGTGCCTTTTTGCTTTACTGCTTCTCTGTGATATCTGAGGTAACCTCTGCCTTACTGTGAATCCAGCAAGGAAAACATCAAGCATGGTGTGAGCGCACAGGTTCATGTGCTTAGCTCCTTTGAGCTGCTGAAAGTATACCCCTGTTTCCTGCTGGGTTGAACTGACTAATCCCAACATGCAACATTTGCATTGTTCAGGCAAACGTGACATTGTTGAATGACTATAGGAGAAACAATGAGCTTCATTATATTCAGAGTAAATGCTAACTACCTTTGAATTCCACTCCCTGTATTGTTTCAAAACTTATGCACAGACACGTTTTATGACTTTGTAGCCTAATACTGAGCAAATCACATCACACGGCGCATTAGGTTAATGGTGTACAACTCCACTTCACCCCATTTTATATTTGAGGGCCATAGTATCAAATTTTTTCCAACTTAATTCTGCAAAAATATGGGCTTCAGTGGGCAAACTTGTAAAAATGAAGTATGTCTTCAAAATAAACACTAAATATGCTTCATGCTCTGCTTTTTATGAACCAACTCAAGGCATGAATATGTAGGTAATGATGATCCCTTACCAGTAAACTGGAGACTTCACACATACACACATGCACATGCACTCAGAGACCAATGCAATGAACAGCCTGTATACTAAAAAAAAAAAAAAAAAAACTAAAAAAATTAAACACTAAACCAGACATATAATCTAATTCTTGCCATTATAGTCAAATGATCCTAGGTTGGCCTGGCTGTGGAAAGTGGTGGCAATAATAGGCTTAGCCCTCCACACCCTCTTCAGTTAAACAAGATGAATAGAGAATGATGAGCTTGACCCTCCTCTTCAACACAACTTCTCAATACCAGTGTGAACTGAAGAAAGCAACAAAAAACTAGCCCTGAGATATGAATCAGGGTCATCCAAAAGACATTTGGAATTTGCAGAGAGAAAAAGACAATGTGGGAGGAAAAAAAAGGACTGATGTCAAAGAGAGCACCAGACATATGCAGTGATCTACATTTCAGGGTGGTTGCAGACACACAATGAAAGTATTAAAAGGCTTAGAGGCAAGGGAGACTGCACTGAATGAGAATGGGAGCAGGAAACGCCTCGACAGCTGAGCATGAGTAAATAATAATTCCCACAGACGGAAAGATATCTCCTTGTGCACAAGGGCGATAGCAAGCCACACTGATATCTTCTGACTCTGAAAAGGACCACTGTCTAAGAAGATCAAAGAGATAAACGTCACTATAGAAAAGAACAGACACGCACACCACAGAGGTTACAACAGGTTTGCGCTGCGCTAAAGTAGATCCCCCTGCTGTCTAATTGGCCAGTTAGCCATGGCTGACGCTGCCAAGTATGAGAGATAGAGAGCACAGTGAGACCGTTAGTGCTGTGCAACTCCCAGTGGAGCTCTTCTTCATCAGTGAAGTATGAAGCACAATTTCACCATCTTCAAATCTCTCTCTCCCTCTGAAGTATAATGGCAGACACTGTATTCTTTGTTCCAACCAATCGGAAAATATTCAATCTAACGTGTCCCTTTATTCAAACAAGTGCATGTTCACTGCTCTTATCCGCCCCTGTCCTCTGATGGGTGCTGTGAGCCTCAGATTTTCCCTTTATCCCTGAGCTCTGTCCCTTGAGCGCTTTAGCCCTAATGAGGCACAGACGGCCATTGTGTTGGCTTTACCAGCACAGTCCTGTGGCCTGACTGACAGCAGCTCAGCTCCCGGGGGCCTCAGATCAAATCCAGCAGCTTTGCACATCATTAGCGTTGGGTCCTCAGGCAGGACTGCTTCTCTACTACCCACAGAGGACCAAGTGCACTTCTCATTTAGACAAAAGATTCAAGTCTTTGCAACAACAAGGACTGCAATACATCGTTGTGCAGTACACACTGCACATGACTTTGCAAATGCAGTATTCTTCTTTTTACTGTGGAAACCAGCAAACGTCTCCTCTGATACTGCAACATACAGGCACCATTATGTACTAGCAACAGAGAGTTCATGCCACACAAACATTCAGATGGGTGTACTATGAGTAAGGGTAAGCAAAAGTGCAGCAAACCCATCCCTCATAAAACTATACAGGTTATAGATCTTAGTTTAGCTTGAGTTTATGGTTTATTGTGTAAAAAAAAACAGTAACAAACATAATCACAGCGAGTGTCAGGTGAAACCACCTAAAAACAGTTCTTGCACAGATAACAAAAGATTCTTCATGCAGACATCCAAATGTAAATAGATAGGTAAATAAACAACTGAATAAATCAAATATTAAGCAAAGGCATTTAAACAAACTGCATAACTTGCCTTATCTCCAAGGCTTTAGATTTATAAGTAACCGTTTTGAAAAGCTCATGTTGAAAAAAACATTCTGACTCAAGAATTTTGTCAAACCAAAGTAAACCGGGATTTTTATATATCTTTTAGTTTCAAACAGGGGAGCCCCAAAATCTTCAAGCAGCGCACAGCAAAACAGTGTGTAACTCATTCTCAATGTCACAAGCTCATAAACCAAACATACAAACATATTTCAGGCTATATTTCAACATTTTTCATACAAAGCAGAATTTGAAACAGTTTTAAGATACACAGTTTTCTGAAGGAAAAGTTTTATGTAAAAATATACTAATCAGCCTAAGTCACAAAGTGGGGCTAAAACAGAATTCCATCCTTCCAATTTGAATTAGCATAAATTTGCTTAGTTGTCCAAATGAAACACTGGTGTCAGGTATTGATACTTCTCTGTTCAAAGGAAATGACAAGTCAAAACTAAATCTATGTTTAAGTGTAAAGCAACCCAGATCAGCTGGGTTGGTAAATATGAGCATGCTGCACACAGTTAATTGATGTCACATTGCATAATTTTTTATGTTGTGCTGCCATTTGGAGCTGCAAACACACTAAGCTGCCCTGTGCAAATTCCTATTGAAGTATTAATATTGATAAGTCTGAGGGGAAAGCAGAATTTGCTAGTGCAAATTATGAACCCTGTCTCAGGAGAGTTATAGTAATCATAAATCAACACAATAAGCAGCAGAGACTGTGGAAGATGAGTAATAATGCTTTGGCAGTGAATGACCAATAAACAGACAGCAGCCATGTGAACTCCTCCTTCAGACAGAAGATCTTATCTAATCTTAGACTTCAATGAAAACATCAGATTATTGATTCCTCGTTTTGACAGAATTATTTATTTGGAAGCTGCAAATAGAGAGGGGAGTTTGAGATTATCTTTAAAAAAACAAAAACAAAAACAAAAAACATGTTTTTGTCCAATTTCAAAGCCAAAGGGGGACAGCAACAGCGTTTTGTTTAGTTTTTTGAAGTTGCAAATGATTTCTCTTCCTCCTCCAGCTATTCTCTGAGGTGTAGACAAATCTATCCCTGAGATACGGCTCTACAAAAGGACAGCTAAAACCTAACATCGGCTATGTGTTCCCTCTTGGCAAATCCAGTGACTTTCCTGTTCCCTCCAAAGCCCATCAGCAGCCACTTCATGGGCAGATAGCAGACTTACACCTGTCACACAGTGAATAAATCTTCTCCGGTGAATCAGGAGTGGGAACACAGTGTTTGGTAGTGAGTAGGACTAGAGAACAGCAAAAAAGTCATCGTTATGACTGCTATTGGTGCCGCTGAGCGTGGCTATTCACCTGAAATAGTTCCTGCCGCACTGTACCCAGTGGCCATATGTGGAAGGCTGTGGTTGCACTGGTTATCACCCAGGTGGGATTATGAGTTAACTGTGTGGGAGCGTTAGTAGGATGCTGCTGAAAATGCACATGGCTGCTTGCTTAATTTATCCTGCAAAAATAATGCTTTTGTAGGCTCTGAGTGTGATACAAAGAAATGGAATTAATCTATTTGAAAGCAAAAATTACTTATGCCAGAATAGGAAACTTTCTTATCTTCACTGAAATAACAAAGAAAAGCTGGAGAGACTTAGAAAATGTAATCATTTTAAGACTGCCTCTGGAAATATGCAAAGAGACAATCTTCCTGCACCACCTTGAAGAGACAAATTTCCCATTAAAAGTCTGTTTCCGGTCTGAAGAAAGCCACTGGCAAAGGAGGAGGACATTCAGTAAAGGAATTCTCTGCACAGTCTATGTAATGCATGACAAGAATGAAGAATTAGGATCGCACTGCACCATGGCAATCAGTGAACCTCTCTGGCAGTGGATGCAATCTCAACTTGATCTCATCAAATATGCGGCATAACTGCTCCACACATGAAAGTTAAATTTTTCAGAATTCATACTTTATTCATCATTGGAGAGTTTCTATGATTAAAAACAGCCTAAACAATGGTGATCAAAAACAGAGTTAATCTCCTGATATGGTGCTTGTTTAGATCCACTGGCAATTGACCCTGGGACCGTTCACTGCCATCTGTCTTGTCCTTATAGCGAGTGGCTTGCTGTCCCTAAGTCAGGGACACTGTCAGTGTCCAGACTTAATGAGACCCACACCCACCAAGGTTCAACTGATCCTAATTCCTACTTTGGTTTGTCAGCAACCACAACAATCTGTCACCATCATATCTTTAGTAAAATCACTGAATCTGAGACAAAACCAAACATGTTAGAGAGAGATGGCTATTTGCTATACGAATGAAGCACAGCATAGCGGTGCTTGCTGTGGACTAATAAGGTAGCACCCTTTCAAATAGCTGAGTTCCATTTTGCAGTTCAATAGAGGGCAATGTCACACCAGTATCAAAAGGATGTCATATGCCTCACACACAGAATAAGGACCCTTCCATTGCAAACATGCTGTGTTAAATGTCATTTTCGCCCAGATGAGAGCAGTGCCTTATCACTTGCATTCCACTAAGACCACAGTTAATAATTATGTAAATATCCACATGAAATCACCGTGTCAATCCTTTCTGCTTTACTGTTGGTATAGTAAGAGGGCAGAAAGGAATGCATCTAAAAAGGAGGAAAATCTACATAGCTATGACTATCAGTGTAGTAAGAGTATATCCAAACGGATGCATGGGAAATTCTTAGGCTGACAAGAGATTTAAGTGAAAATAGCACACACGCCCAGTTACAACCTCCCACACCAGTGGTACTGCAATCTTCAGTGAGCATTCATGTACAGAAGGCCAAGCTTACACCAATCAAATGAGCACATTATTTCTAACGCAGATGTCCCATTGGGCCTGCTGCTGGCACTATTGGGAAGTTCAAGGAATCACAAAAAATTTGCCAGGTTTCGTCGTCTAGTCAACACGAATGTTGTCATAAAAATTTTCAACTTACAACCACCACTTCAGCCACTGCCACTGTCACAACATTTTGGCCTGCTGTTGGCACTAGAGGAAAGTTCATGGAGTCACAAAAGTTGAGAAGTATCACTATACACCCAACATTAATGCTGTAACCAAATTTCATGGTAATGCTGAAATAGTTTTGAGACATTAGTGTGTAAGATTAAGTAAGTTAGTTTGAGTAAGACATAAGTAAGATTAAAAATTCTGCCTGCTAGTGACACGTGAGGGAGCATCATAGGGTCACAGAAATGAACAGATTTAATTCTCTTGCCAACATGACTGCTATCAACAAATTTCATGGTGATCCATCAAATAAATTTGGAGATATGCCCTGTGCAAGGTAAAAAGTGGTACTAGTGCAAAGGTCATGGGATCACCAAAATAACCAGGTTCCATCCTCTAGTCAACATGAATGTTCGCGCAAAAATTCACAGGAATCCACCAAATAGATTTTTAGATATGGCCCCCTGGACCTGACTGCTGACTAAGTGACCAACGGACAAGTCAACAAGGTGACGTCACTTTTGACTTCGTCACCAATGTCAAGTCAGATAAATCAGCTGCTCTGAAATGACACCCAAATTTCCAACCCGAAATTTCCAAGTTTGAGGCCATTAAATTTGTTTTTAACTTGGAGCTTGTTTTTTCTGAATTGCGAGTTGTCTTGAACGCAGAATTAATTCACACTTCAGCTGATACTGTTCAGAAGTGCCAGGTACCAAATACATATCCTTAATTCATCACTTCAGCACCTTATGGTAGCTGCCACCTGCGTCTCTTGACAACAAGCAAGAATTCTGATGAAGCACAGAAGGTGTATTATCAAATAACTTGATTTGATAAA
>OMLB01001114.1:13076-48180 GCA_900302555.1 Myripristis jacobus
ATAAAAAAAAAAAAGATCAATTTTATCAAATAAATTCTACTTTAATCATCATTTCGACAATTGTTTATTATTATTTACTTTTCGTGAGCTGCATCCTTCATATATTTTCTCCTCTAAGTAACAGCCTTCCTCAAACAGCAACTGAGACTTCTAGGGCAAACACTGAATTTAATAAAGCTTGTGCAGAAAACAAGGATGTTTTTACAGTGGCCGAGCATTTAGCAGCAGAAGGACACAAGTTATTGCTCTGACATTTCTTTAACAATAGTGTTGTGTTCGGCAAAGTGCCTGCCAAAACACATGTGAATTGGGCATCAGGCAGAAATCAGCATGTGGCAACTACAAAGTAAAATATGTAAAGCACTTTTTGATATTGATCAGTTTATAAGTCATGCTTGCTTGCTAAAAATGAAACTGTGGGTGGTTCTGATAAAATGGAATCTTGGCTTTGGTTTTTCAAGGTTAACAGTGACTGTGTACTTTGTTGGTGACACATCTACCCAAACACCCAACACTGAATGATTATAGTGTTTAAAGAGATGACCACAAAGGTCCAAAAAAACACTGATGAACGTTTTTTTTTTTGTTTTTTTTTTTTTTTTAAATTAGCTGTCAGGCTAATCTCTGGAAGAAATGACAGGAATTTTGTCTCCAAATTACCTTGAAAGAAAGTAGAAAAGGTCTTCAAACTTACAAAAATGTCAGTCAGAAAGCACAAAGGTGAGCCCACTTAAGACATAAAAGACAGAAAACGATTTAGGAACGTCCTGAGTGCAAAATTGTTGTAAACTTATATTTCTGTGAACATTTTGTTCTGTCCCCTGTCAGCAGATTACCTGTTTTTCAAGCATATATCATAACTCAAAACAGTTTTCACATCACAGGGCTGCATTAGGTAAGAAGAAAAGAAATGCCAAGACCAAGAGGAAACTAGGGGTCTACTGACAAAAGGGAAACAGAAACAAAGATTTATCAAACATGGCTCTCTAAAAATCAGGGTTGTTGCTATGTAAAAAGCCTGATCTGCATCTGAAGCTGAATCTTCCAAGAGGTGGCTTATTTGCATGGTATGAAATGAATAGTGGTGAAGTGTAAACATCAGGATGCTGCAGATATTACATACCAAATTTATCATTTGATTAAATGATGAAATGGCTATGCTTTTACCTTTACAAACACTGTTCTTTAGTTGATTTGGTGAAGTTATCCCAACAACTGCGACAAGTCCAAATAACATCTTTCATGTGGTTATTCAATTTGTGGAAAACAACTGCACTCACAACGACAGTGACTGGCAAGAGGAGCTGCAGGTAGCTGAAGAGATCAATGTGCATGCAATGATCTCAGAACACAATGCTGTATAATCAAAAAACTAAGGGTATGTTTATTATTTCAAGATTTCAAGAAGGAACAGGTATGAGGAGGTTTCGAATCACTGACAGCATCAGGTGCAAAAGACCCTCGCTCTTCCAATGCCAACAAACATGCACACACATACACATGGCATGAACACGGACTGAATTATACTTAGGACAGATAAATTAGCCTCTCTCCATTATCCTGCAGCGCAATTTGTTCTCATGAGTCTAAATTATTCTGGTGGGTGGGACTGGTAGTGACAATGTTGATCTTCAACAAAGCCAGAGTCTGAACATGCTTTACAGAGATAGCGAGCCAGTCTTATTCATCTAACCCCAAAGCCCCATGTAAAACCCATCTCATCCTGGAAATATCAAGTAGCTCTACTTAAGGCACAGCCTGATATGATGAGGATTTTTTTTTTTTGCTTCTCTTCCTCCTCTCTCTCCCACCCTCTTCTGTGACTGGAGAAATTAAGCATTTCTGTTGGAATAAGGCTCTTCAAGTAGCTGGAAGGGGAAAAGGTCTGCAGGGAAGGAGCAGGAGAGAGGAGCTGCTCAGGATCATTCACTATACAGATTTGACAGGAACCTCTGAGAAAACTATGATTCCTGTTTCTAACAACACTTCCAAGAATTTGCAGCTGATGGCAGTCGATTACACACATTAGCACCATCTTGGTCAGGGGCCAAATCTGTACTCTGCTAGTCTCACTCTAACAGGAAATTAAAGCACTGATATGTAAAATTTTAAAATTGACTGCACTCATTAAATATTCACCAGCACAGTGAATATTTCCACCAGCAAGAGAGACAGTGCTTCATAGCAGACTACCAGAATACTAAAACTCCTTTCCCTGCAATGCTAGCCTCTGGCAACCGAGACACACGACAAGAGAGCACAACAAATTCACTGAGCAGAGTGACGGGAAAGAAAAAGTGCCTTGTTGCATCTTATTCCACTTGGGTACAAGATGCAAAACAGTCAGCCTTTGGCTGCATCAGTTAAGCCCATATGCAATTACACCGCCCAAGTCTCCACAGCTGTACAGTGCTGAGCTAAATGAAGGTGATTAAAACCTAATGGGAACCGAAGAGAGGCAGTGTTAGCATCTCTCTGACAATTTTCACTAACAAGCCTGGAAAGTGAGTTAACACCTCCAATTTAACTATTCATGCAGATAGCCCAACCCTGTGCTTAGTGAAAACTCATAAAAGAATTTAATGAAAAGGAGGGGAGGGCAAACTATCCAGTCAATCACATCAAGAGAGAAACACACATTTACAAGAACAGAGGAGAAATCATTATGTAGCAGACCCACCGTGTGCCATCAGCCTTCCAGCTAACTTTGTATGGGTTCTGCTCTAGGAAGTGCAGGTTTCTCCTATCCATGGACACAGGTTGGGCACCAGGAAAACCAGACCTGGAAGATAAAAATGAACACACACACACACACACACACACACACACTTGAGTTTTTAATTCTTTTGACTGCATTCTGTTCATTCAAATTCATCTGACCACTGTCTCCCACCATTAATCCATCACATGCCTAGTCTTTACAAATATATTTGGCTGAATTATAGTCTTAAGCCGTTTTTGACATCTTATTAAAAGAGCACCATCTACTTGTTGGCTGTCAACAACTGCTGAAAAAAACATCCTTTTATCCTTTATACCAGCAAGCAAGCTCAACTGCATACCTATCACATGCTTATAACAGCACATTAGGTTTAAACATGTCACTCTAAAGTGGTACACATGGCTCCATTTAAGGGTTACTGTATTGAATATGCAGAATTGAAGGGTGCTGATTTTCCACCTTATGTTGCATTACCTACGACACTATATCCCTGTTTTTAGAATCCCTGATTCTACTTCTATTTACATGTGAAGCACTAAGTGCATGTAATTTCTGAAGTGTAAAGCACTTGGAGCTGCATTTCTTGTATGTATGTATGTTCTATATGCAATACACCATGTTAGAAGGCGAGAATGCATTGGGAATTCAGGCATATCAATTATGCAGATGAACTGGGCCGAGATGTTTTTTTTGAGGAAAGTATTGCTTATGTTAGTAAACCAAATAACTTAAAACAAAGATGTATAGAGCGTAACAATATAGGCTACAATAAAGCAGTGCACTGTTGTTACATTATTGATTAAGGAGACGTAGAGGAAACCTCATCCACATCATATCCAGTGGCTTGTTTTGGCTCACAGCTAAAGGGTTTTTTGTTAATGCCATACAGTGCACTACCTAGCTACTTCAATTATAGATTGCCTCAAGTTCCAATAGTGATTTAACATTTGAAATTTCAGTGCAGCTATAAAAAGGCTGTGGCAGCATTTTCTCTCTAAAAAAAAAAATTCCTAACTCTGGTGCCTGTCATGATCTGAAAGTTAAAAAAAAAACAAAAAAAAAAACAAGAACCAACTCAGGAAGAATGACTCACTCACAACACAATACAGAACGCCCACACATGTGTACACCAACACACACACACACAAAGACACAAAAATACAGTTTCCTAGAGGGGTGTGCGAAGGAGAGAGGGAGGTTCTCACTTTTCCCACTGGCTAAACTCCTGACATCTTCTTTGGATCTGTCCCAGTTTGGGTTGCGAGGTGACCTGTGTGACGCCTTTCACTCTGATGCCTTCGAGGAATACTGCATCCTGGGAGAGAAAACAAAAACAAAAAAAAAACATACAAAACAAAACAAAAGAAAAAAAGAACACAGCAGGTTGGAATTTGGAGGAATCTGAAGAAATATTCACAGCCACCTACACACATGCACAAAAAATTCTCAGTACTGGTGAAACTTTGCCAAACAGCTGCTTCTTTATAGCTTGAATCCCTGAGCACAGAGACAAAATGCAAGAACGGTATAAATGTTGCTTTCCTTGTGACATCTCCACGCTCAGTGCCATTCACACTTTAATCATTTTCTGAATCCATCTTCTTCAATTTGCTCCTACGCTTCAACTCCCAGGAAACCACACGGCACCTTCTCCTTAGCCCCTCAACACCTCCACCCCGTGCTCTTGTTTCCAGGGGAATCAGCTGTAAGCTTCCTCGATAAAAAGGTTGATGACATCTGTAGCTCTCCTCCCCATTAACAAGGATTCCTCCCCACTTTCGCACTGCCTCTTTTCCTAAGCTTTCTTACTCATTTCTCTTTGACATAACCTCTCTCTATATTCCCAGATGAAATCTAGAAACTGGTGTAATATGATAATATGTGCCATTTAGTGCAGAAACTGATGTTGGATGATAACATATACTATTTTGAGTGGGAAAGGAATGCCCATTGCTGGTCCTGTAATCTCGTCATCTCCCCTTGAGGTGTATAGGCCCGCAGGGCTACTGCCCAACCTCATTCAGGCCACTGATCTGGTGCCTTAAGGCTGCACTTTGGTTCACTTTAGATTGCTTGTACAAAAACAAAAGTTGAGGCAAAAAAAGTCCTTTTGGATGGAAATGAGGGATATATTTCACCCATACAAGGCTCTTGTATGCTACTTGGATTTTTTTTACCTCTTTTCTGACCTCCAATTCAAAAATGTGGTGAAGCTGCAGACTTTCAGCTACAAGGTAAACAGCTGCTTTGAATGAACCTTTTGTCACCACAGAGCTGATAACAGTGACAGCAGCACAGCATTAAACAGAGCATTAAAAAACAAACAAAGTAAAGTGCAAGTACTTAAAGTGGCCATGAACTAAGATGCATGTATATAGAGTGCTGGTGGAATCAGTAAAAGCCATAAATACACCAATAAAAAAACAGATAAAAGACCGGCAGTTAGTGCATGGTCTGGTGGATGAGTTTAGACCTGTTTGAAAAAAAAAACTGCTAGTCTTGCATCTCATACTCCTGTAACTTATCTGTAGACTATGACCAGGATGGGTACTGTCCTTCAAAATCCTCAGTGCTCTTTTGAAGCTTCTCTGTTCACCAACAGTATTGATGTCCTGGAGTTTGGTGCCTATGATACGTTCAGAAGTCTTAATCACTTATGTATGGCTTTTAATTCTTTTGCAATGCAATTTCCATACCACACTGAGATGTAAGTTCAAATGCTTTCTATAGCAGCTCTGTAAAAGAGTATGACAAAATGGACTGGTACATTGGCTCTGGTGAGTTTCTTAAGGAAATACAGGCATTGCTGAGCTTTCTGAGATGTGTGACTGGTCCAGGTAAGGTTATCTGTCATGTGAAAACCAACAAACTAGAAGTCCCTAACTTGTTCAACCAATTCTCCATTTACATGATTTGGGGCGGATTTTAGACTCTGCCCTGAAGACAATTAAGAGCTCTTTGGTTTAGTTTTAGTTACATTTATAGACAAATTATTGTCTGAGCACCAAACTACCAGTCTATCAACCTCCTCTTTGTAGCAAGTTTTACAACTGATTTACAACTGTGTGCAACAGTGAAACTGTCTGAAATAGCAAGTCTCAGTCTTCCTCTAAGATGAAAGAAGTGAACATGGCCATAACAGGATTCGAAAAAAACAAACAAAAACAAAAAGCTTTCATTCATTTGTTCACCAAGAGAGGCAGCAGCGAACAAATGAGTCATCATAACCATGAGAGGTTCCTCATCATACAGTCATAGCTGTGCACAAAAAGTTTAGGCTGATAGGCCCAGTAGTTTGTGAGATTAGCTGTGGACAAACAGGCACACACACACACACACACACCAGACCAAATGCATGAGAAATTACGTTGACGAGTGCCAGATTCACAAAGTCCATCATGTTCAGTTACAGGGACTGGGATCTCTGTCCAATACAGTTGCAAGTGCATGTTAACTTCTGTTTAACAAGCTCTCCTTCGCTTGTACTTGGGCAATGTTAAACTGCATGAGCCAAATACAAAAGTGCAATGAAGTAAACATTTCTGCTATGGTTCTGACAAAACAAAAACAAACTGTAGCCCGAGCTCCACTCCCTTGGACCCAACAATTGATCAGTCCATCTAGTATCAAATCTTCAGAGCAGCATCTTTACTTTTCATTTCAAAACTCAAAACATGTTCCATCCAAGCAGATTTTATGATGATTCCCTCATAACAGCCAAGTGGACGCCAACCAGTCTGAATTTGGGCCAGACTGGCAGACTGAAGAGCTTCTCTGTCATTAAGGAACATTGTCTCGGTTGAGCAGAGATGCTGCTCTCTTCTCTGGCCTCTTCCCTCTAGACCTGTCTGCACTATTAGACACTGAACTACCAGGGGTGTCATGATTCAGTTTTTTACTCAGCCATTTGCAATTACAGTGATGAATGAATGTTTACCAACTCTACAGTTTTAACATGAATACGTAATTACACTAAGTATACAATTATTAAAATGTTACAGCTATTTTTTTACCTAGTCTATGATGTATACTTAATTCAAATACTTGTTTTCTGCATCTCTTCTACACTGGCTGCTTGTAGTGTTTGTGAAACAAGAATTTAGCTTTAATTGACTGCCGCACTGAGTGAGAATTGCTCTGGATAAGAGCATCTGCTAAATGTAAACAGCAGAAAAACTAATTAAAGATAATTACATAAGATTGAACACTTTTAATTTCAAGAACTATCACTGTGAGCTGATGATATCTTTACATAAAAAGAGGATGAAGCCTAATACCCAATCAGAATGATTAGGGATGTACTACCGATAAAGGCTTTAAAATGAATATCCGCATGTCGGATACCAGCAAAAAAAATCCAGTATCGTGCATCCCCAATAAAAATAAATATGGCATGTGTTACTAAGCTAAGTTACTTTAACATTTAGTACGTAGTTTTTATACAATTTGACAAGCACTGTATTTTATGTCTGTATCTGCCAGTGGGTTATCACGATAAGAGTAGGTATAATAATATGTGAATTTCACAAGAGGAGAGACATGATGTTCTTTGCAATTAGGTGAAAAAAAAATATGCAAATATACCAGTATCGGTGTTGGCAATCGACCAAAAGATTTGGCATATTGGATATCAGCAAAAAACCCAATATCATGCATCCCTAAGAATTACATCTTTCTGTGCCTTTAGAGATAGAAACTAGAATGAAATTGTACAACAAATTTACTGGCATGTCCCACATGACTGAATATGAGAGGTCACTCATTTGGACATTTGGGGTTTCTATGGACCCTACATTACTCTCACTGCATGAGATCCACATCATGTGGAGCAAGACTGATGGATTTCCTACTTGACAGTCCATTTCTTCGTACTCCCCGGAAGTCTTACCATTTTTAGCTTCTCTTTCTTTCGTTTGCCAGGCCCTGACCCTGAGGAGCTGGGGCCTGACTCCTGGCCAATTACATTCCCGTCATCGTCCACATCCCCATCATCATCATCAAAGCACCACTCTGGCAGTGCAGGGGCAGGGGGTGTATCCTCCACATCGCCGTAGCGACGGAAAAGCTCTTTGAGGTAGTCTCCCTTGTAGATCCCAGGGGCTCGGGACTGACCAAAAGCAGCCACAGCTGCCTCCACACTGATAAGGAAGAGAGAAACACAGAACACAGATTTAAAAGGAGGCTTGGTTGCACTTATTTGTTTTTATTTAACATGTGGACTGCCTCTGAGTGTTATGAAAAGGTACACGGGTGACTGCAGATACTGCTCATTTTCTCAAAAGCCTTGTTGACTTTACAACTGTGTGATGAACGACAAACTGACACAGCTTAACTGAGAACAGAACGTTTGATGCACTGAGTTAGCCACTACGACAAATCAGTTCATCAAACAAACAGCAATTAAGAATTGTAGTTATTTAGATTGACATATGTTAAAAAACACCTGCCTTTAAACATTAAATACTACTGCTGCTGATTACTTATCATTCATGCTATGTTAGCAACACATGATATTGCAGAGCTTAGGCCACGGCTGTAGCTGCTCTCACAGTAATACAGAGGAAGTGGTGGGAGGATTTATCCTGCCTACATGTTTACAGCTTCCAGAGAATTCAAAAATCCTGCTCTCCTTTCCCAGACTCTGCTCAACCTCTGACTTAAGTTACATTCTCATCCCTCCTTCGCTCAGCTGTTGTAAATTATTCAGCACCCCTGTTGTCTTGCGCTGAGTTTAGCCTTTCCTAACCAGCAAGATTTTTATGAAAGGTTGGTTGATTGGTACTGACAATGTAACTTTTCATGCCATCTCTCTTGTAGGATCTATCAGCAGGAGCAGACCAGCGCATTCTCTCAAAAGGACAGATGGAGGCTGCGGGTTCTTAAACCTACAGCAAGGATGCAAGCTGCTGCAGGGAATTCATACTGTGTGGTTCATGTTATAATGCATTAAGTTTACTGACAAAGGCTGGGGGAGATTGAGGAAAGCATCGCCCAGCCTCTGAAACCTAAAATATACTCGATGCACCCAGACTGCTCCAAGGCGGGATCAGGCTTACCTCCAGTCCATCTTCTCCACCAGGTACGCACATATCAGAAAGCCAGTCCGATTGAAGCCGTGTGTGCAGTGAACACCTTCAGGAGAACAAAAACAGACACCAGAGGTCAATAACTCAGAAACCAAGTTGAAATACATCGTAGGTGTTTACATGATGCTCTTATTATAAGCAGTGCAATGGAAAAATAGGCTTATATCTGTGCATCATTGCATCAAAACACCCATCCTCCATCTATCACTCATTGCTTTCATGCAATCAATTTAATGTGGCATAATGTGAAAGAGGCATTACTATTTCAAGAACGCTGCAGTTTCACATCATCTTACCACATGACCTCCCTTCCTTCCCACACCAATAATATCAGTCCTCTTTGAGATGGAGTAAGTTAGAGCACAAGTCTTAGAGCATAATAAGCAACAGGCCAGACACTCAAACAGTCTTGCAGGCTGATTCAGTTCTCCTTGAGGGGGAATCTTGCCTTGGAATTGTGGCCTAAATCATTGTCAGACACCAGCTCAGAGACCTAGAGACTAATGACACACTTAGGGAGGTTTAAAAAAAAAAAAAAAAGGAATTGTAACAAATAAGTATTTGTCCTGCATTTCAAGGAGGAGAAAAAAGGTTGAGCTATAAAAAAAATCCTCCCAATGCTGTGACACAGCCTCACAGACAAGTTTTCTTCACCAGGTGCACAGTGGGGTTCCAAGGGTATGATGATAAACACAATCATCCCACTCTAACATTTCCCACCACAGCAGAGAGAGACAGCATAAGATGTTTGTCTGGCAGTGCCAGCACTAATAAAGATAGAGTCAACTACAGGGAGGGGATGGAGTTGATCAGATTTACCAGCCCAGCTGTCAAATTTGGACTTGTGCACTGCAGAGACAAAAAAGACTAATCACCAAGTGGCTTTTGAGGGAACAATGTAAAAATGACATTCATACATTCTGCTCTCCACTTTACAACACAGGTGGTAGTTAATGGGCAACAGGGCTCAGGACTGAGTTGTGACATGGCTGAGTAAGATATAAGAGAGCGCCCTGCTGTCTGTAGTGTGAAAGTGCAGCTTCACCAGCAGTGTAGGCTGGACGTGTCCCCAAGGCTGCCTCGGGCCATTGAGTACACATGCACAACATAAAGAGCATTTCACACTGAATGGGAAGTGAAAGACAGCTGGATTCCTCAGTAACTCCAGCAGTTAAAAGAAATATGAAAAACAAAACACACCAAACAAGAGGCTGTTCACTGAGACAGAACCGCCTTGAGACTATGAGAAAAGGCGGGGCAGCAGTAGACTAATTAGGCAAATTAGCCTCTACAGACACATATTTTTACATACATGATGTCTTTTGATAGCAATACAGTAAACTAATGATTAAATTAGTAACATTTTATAAAATCTGTCATTCAGAATCATTAATTTGAAGTTTGACAAGTCTCCCAGCTATGTTGGAGACTATGTGCTTTCCATTTCCAAATATTTGCATACGCAAAGTGAGTACAATGCTATTCATGGCCCAACCTTGTTAGCAATTTGTTAGTCATGCTCAATTCCAATCAACTTTATTCTACCATGACAATAAATTCTTGAATTAATTTGAATATTCACTACTGTCACATTTACCAGAGAAGTAATGAGAGTTTATCTGACTAAACAATTAAATCCCACAATGATGTTCAGGTAAACAGACAACTCTTGGACAAATAAAAAAACAACAACCAAAAAACAGGGTTTTAGTTGAAAAATTTAAACATCTTGGAAATTAGAACAATTAGAGTCAATCATGTCAACCTCTAATTCATTGTTAATGGAGCATAACAGCTAGAAAATTAATTTCTCCTAACACCAGTACCATGACAGAGTTGATAATGTTTACAGTTAATGAAAATGAACACTGACCTCTTTCCAACATCAGTGGTAGTTTATGCACACAGAGTCAGACTTTATAAAGTGAGTAAATCAAAGGCATACAACATCCGCAGCACAATGCATCTGCAATAGAATGATACAGCGGTGACAGACAGATTCTGTCATTTGAAATTGAATGAATGAACTTCCCCAGGAGAGCAAAATGATCAATGCATAAAGTGTGACCGAGGTAGTACAAGCCTGGGGTTAATGTAGAACCAGGTCGGGCACGTGGGATTTGGGCAGCAACTGGTCCAGAACCCCAGACACAGAATTAAATAGGGTGACTGCACATCCTGTGCTTGGATATTTGCATAACATCTATGCATGACAATATGTAAATATCTTTCTGCCCCTCTCCTTGGCTCTTATGTCATTTCTTTTTCAAGGCTTTCTTTTGTAGAACACAGAGAGCACGACAACCAAAGAGAAAGACACACACATACACACAGCTAATTTAGAGGCTGGAGGTCTTACAGAGCAGGGAATTAATGAACAAAAATCAATAAACTGATGAACAAGAGGTGTGTTGGACTATTATCAGCAGAAAATGTCTCAGTCTTTAAATTTTTTATGCGTCTTCCTCTATACAGCTTCCTGAGATAGATACAGATGTAGAAGAAACACAACCTGCCACCTTACTGCTATTACAACATGTCCAACTTAAGACCAAGGCTGCTCCCTGCTGTACACAGAAGGTACTGCTACTTAGAAGGCAGTTCAATCTATGGCTTCAGAGTGATCACACTAAGAAAAGATACATGCAGATTCACAGGGACTGAAATTGTATGTGTGTGGATTTTTTGGAATAGTTTGGAATAGTAATAGAATTATTCATACAGTCACTTTCTAAACCGTTTATCCGTAAAGGTTGTGGTTAGTGCTGGAGCCTATCCTGGTGCTCATTAACTAACCGAAAAAGATTATGGGATATTACGCAGATATCAAAAATATTTCTTTCCTCATTCCTAAAGAAAAATGGTTTGTTGATATTTGGTATAGCTAAATATTTTTAAGGACTAGATTTACCAGCAATGTGGACCAGCTGAAATGTCTGCCTTGTTGGTACCTTGGTAATCTTTTACAAATCACAAGTGTAATTCCTTCTATATTTATTTCATGTAAAATGAGGTTTCATTCAGAGATGACATCCACCAGCTTTCACTGAATAATACTTAATTTACAGTCCCACAATTATTAATTATTTGGGCATTCTTATGCACATGCCGAGAGGCCAAAAGATTAAAACAAGGTTTTTATTGTTATGTCCCTGCCTGGGCAACACATCTTTGAAATTCTGGGTTAAAAAAGCAGTAGTTTCTGAAAATGGTATGTTGGCAGCAGTGATCTTCCTCTGAGATAGATCCTTTCAAACGTAGAGAATAATGAGTCCCCAGACTTAGGACTGCGTGTTGCTGTCCTACTGGAACATCTCTCTCCTGTTCCTCTTGTTCTTGTACTTCTTTTGGTTCTTGTTGACGGTGTCAGAATGCCCTTGGTGATGGGAGGCAACACAAATGATCTCTCTGCGGGCACAGGCTGGATAACCCGCAACACAGAAGGCACCGATTTCATTCGTAGTCAGCAAACATCCAGTATCCACAGGTCTGATCTTGGGGAGTGTATCCTCAGAGGAAAGCTGCCTGCAGGCATCAATAGGCTGAGCGCTGTCTGTCTGCTGCTGGATGTACTGGAGAGCTGCAGTTGGTTTCTTGTTTTTGTGGCGGTCCATTAAGTTAATAGCTGGAAGCTTCAGCTGCGGAGCGGCTACTTTGGGCCTCTGGTCTTGTCGGACCATGCTGTTGCGCAGCTCCTGGACTGGTGCTGGTGGCATGGAGCGGCCTCCCATTTGCCCCCCAGCTGGATTGATTTTAGGAAGATGAACCATTCTTCTCAAACTCCCGAAGAGATTTGATAAGGCTGTCTGTTGTCCACTTCGATCACAGTAAATAAAAAAACGATGTTTGCGACGTCACAGTGACATTTGTCCGAAGGTCTGACATTTCCACAGTTGTGCAGGAAACGTATTTCAGTATGAGTAGTATTTCGATTATTACCAAAGAAACAGTTCCTAACTCGCATTAAACGACTCTGATTCAACTGGGCCATATTTTTCGGCATTTAAATGGAAAATGCCGGCCCTCCTTAATTAGTGAATTCGTGATTCGTGTATAAAATGTCATTAACAATATAGGAATTAAACTGGCTGAAATGCTACTGTCAAATTAATTTCTTAGCGTGGCTTGGTCAAAAGAAATGTCAGGCAGGTATCGATCATTTGAATCATTTTATGTCCATGTAAATTACGCTAAAACCTTAAATCGCTGTGACAGCATATGCTAAATGGCTAAAATGTTAGCCTAAGTATTGTGGAGAAAAACAGCTCACTTGTCAATGAGCAGCGATTGTATAAAATCATAACTTGTAAAGACAAAGTTTATAATAACTTTTATGCATTTGGTGATGCCCCACTCAATACTGATCCATTAACGATATCAGCGCCGTGGGTTTAGTCTATGAGCATATTACCGTCTGCTGGTGCTGTGTGCGCCTTTAGAGTCCATGTCAAACTGCCCCATGGGGTAATACAGTATATGTCCCTATCCATCTAACATCGACAGCCAATAGGCCTTAAACTAATGACGTTTTTGGCTAACCTCACGACGAACCTTTCTGTATTGCACTTCAGTCTATCTAAAAGGGATTTTTATGTATGTGTAAACAATTTATGAGAGGGGTCACTCCCAAATGCGAACATACGCCAAAATACTCCGATAGGAACTGAGAGTATGTGTGTGTTCAAGTCCACAGTCAGACATGTAGATATTTCTTGAGCTAATTATTTATTTAAGTTTTGCTGCGATGTCTACATAACAGGATCTCTCTAAAATGCATTAAGATTACTACCGTCCCCGAGATGAAATACAGCATTTACATTTTCTTCCCTGACAAACACAAACTTAACAACAAATGCTTTATTTTAAAAACGTACGTAAAGACGTACTGCTGTAAAAAATCTACTTCAGTAAAAATAAAAAGAAGCTCATTTAAATTGTACAAATCTTTCTCACAAGGGCAAGTGTGCTGTTCATCTCAAAATCTCATGCAAAATGAGCTAATGCTTTTATTTTATTGTACTGCATTTTGTCCTTTCAAAATTAAGCAGTGGTGCACAAGATGCTCCTACTTAAGATTCAACATTTACAAACTTATGGTATCAGTAATTATACAGAGCAGACTAAATAGAAATTGAATGCCAAAAGGGTACAAATGAACTAGGCTAGACAAACATCACAGCTCCATCTAAACGAGTTATTGCTCAGGCAACAACATTCAAACAGTCTGAATAATACAGACAATGGTGTTTTCTGCATACTTTAGATTTGAGAAATGCATGGGAATTCTGCATTCAATTATCTGCTCATCCTTGTCTATAAACACAGCAGAGGCTAAACAGGAGCAGCACAACGTCATAACATGTTACGACGTTGTAAATTTCAGTTGCCACCTCTGTCCTTTTAAGAAGTACAAAGAATGAAAGAGTACAACTTCTCAGCAGATCCCACATGGAGCTCTGGTCTAGTTCTTTCTTTTTACTGAGCAATACAGACCTAGACGACCTGTTTTGGAGTGAGGAGGGAAATATACTTGAAATCAGTCCATTGTTTAGCCAGTCAGAGACATTCAAAAACCCTAAAATCAGTTTCTAATGACTAAGCTACTAATATGAAATTATACTTTGGGGAAAACACCCTGAAATGATAACCTATTTAAGCCTGTATCAACCCAATACCCAATACCAGTCGTCACAGTGGTGAAGCTCTTGGTTCTCTACACAAAGGCACAATTAAAGACATGTGCACAATGTTTCCTTGAACAGAAGTATGAAAAAACACAGCTTCATGTAAAAAGGATAATGACCACATCACCCCACTCCTCCAGAAGCTCCACTGGCTCCCTGTCCCTCAATGCATCCATTTCAAAATCCTCCTCCTCACCCACAAAGCCCTCCACAACCAGGCCCCCTGCTACCTCATCAACATGCTCCAAGGTCCCAAATGGCAGCTGAGCCACACACTTGATCAGTTTTTGCCTTGGAACCATCTAGGCCTGGTTATGATATGATAGATGTCCTTACCTATTAACTCTGTGGGATTCTTATCGATGAAGTGTTCACAAAGCCTGATAAACATCTCAGTGGTCTCCGTTGAGGGGCATTCTCCATGGCTAAGACAGGATGACATTATACATTATAGTAATGACATGCATCAGATTCTGAAAAACACCATTTCATCAGGCAACTCGACACTGAAAGTGAACTATAAAATTAAAAACAATTATTTCAGTTCCTGAATTCCTACATACCCTTTACACTGAAGCTTCACATATTTTATGCCTTCTTTTTCAATGTCATTGCGGTCATAAAAGCGAGTAGTGTTGGTCAGATCCACCAGTAAACCCATTTTCACCTGAAGAAAGACACACACACACACACAACACATGGATTTTCCATTTTAAGCTCTCATTGATTTGCACTTGGCAAAGTATTTAAGTTTTCATATAAGTACTTACCTTTAGACTTTTTAAATAGTTTGACAGCATGCTTGGATGAAATCTATTCTCCTCTGGAACTTTGTCATCATACTTGGGACCCAACATTGTTTTCATTGGCAGGAATTTGTCTACAGAAGGAAACAGACACACATAGGATTCCCTAGAAACCAAAACTTCAAGCAATCCTAAGAGGCATCCCTAGTAGGATGAAGAAAGATTTATGTCGTCATGCACTACTAAATAATACACCATGAAAATGTGTCAACAATTGTACTACATTAACATTACTAATTGCAAGCCATACTAAATTATTCTTTAATTAAATAAAAAGCATATAAGAAAAGTAATAGAGGGTTTCCAGCAGTCAAGTCAAGGAGGATAGGCACTTTCAGACTGTTTACAATAAATTTAGCATCGACTTCATACAAGTCGTACTGGATTGGAACTAAAGGTCACTGAAAAATTGTCTTTTTTCATAATCTTGGTGACTATCTTGTGAAAAATCATGTTAAGAGAGACTACTGTTCATGTTAATGCTTATGGGAGCACATGCAGTAGGTCAGAACTATGTGCTATCCAGTTTTATCTTTTTGTTGCTGTCACGGGTAGCGTTATTTTCAAATCATCATACTGAACTCCCTTCTCAGCTGAATCTGGTATTAATCTCTATAGTGTAATAGCTCTGAACGTTAAGTGCCTTAGGTTTCTGTTTTGTGGAAGACCTGAGCTACGGGTAGCGTTGAGTTTGTTTTGACACGTGACAATGTAACGTCAGCAGGGCTAGCTCTGTTGCTCTCTGCTAATGTTTTAAATGGTCCAACTGTGACAGGATACAGTCCCTATAAACTCAGCTTCTTTGTTGTAAGATGAAGTTATGTTTATTAGCTAAAAGGCCGCACGTCTGCAACAAGTTATGTTTCGATACCTCATGAATCAACGCTTTTTTAGTACCGTTAGCTAGGTTAGCCATGGACCAGACACAGCGCTGGAAGCGAAAAGCTCTGTGACAATGTGACCATTTAAATTAACTTGAGTTACTGGCATTTGTGCATACTTCATAGAACATGACTTAAGAGTTTTTATGAATCTTTAATACGCTGTAGTATATTCGGCATGCAAGTGACCACCAAAACATCACTCAGTGTTTATAAAAGGAAACTTTTTGATTGAATCAGACGCTACTCGCTCCACCGGGTGCATTTTGGCGGAAGGTTTTTTTTTGAATGACTTCAGTCAGGCAACTCTGGAGGGTGATGCTTATAGCAATCAAGTGCCGTTTGGTGTTTTGCATATGTCAAATTGTATAGGGGACCCTAATAAGTCAGGAGAGCTCCTCAGTCATGTACTACCAGGTATACAACATTCAATGCATTCGAAAAGGAAAAAAAGCACAGTTCAGGGCAGACAAGGTGGTTGAACCAGACAGCATTTAACTCACTTGCCACAGGTTGTCCTCTTCTGGGACAATTCCGCCATCGAGGAGGAGGCCCGTTATGTGACATTATGTTCGGGAGGGTCGTCGCTACAGCAAAACGTTGTTGTATTGATATTTCATAAGACTTTGTTCAGCTCAGTTACAGCAGTGCTTCCTCAGAAAGCACGATGGTCCGCGGCTGTCGCCTACCCAAGCACCGTGGATTCAGGGCCTTAAATTTTCGGGAGAATCATCCAGAAAGTTTGGGCCCGACCAAAATATTGACGGGCAGGTAAATAATTTCTTGAATCATAGGTTGTCGTGACTCACTGCAGAGCAGCCCCCAAAGAACCCGCGTTATCCCTTCAGTTTGTTTCCTCTGGTCCTGTTGTTAGCAGTTAGCTAGCATTAAGTCCGTTAATACTGCAACGAACGAGTTAGCTGGCTAAAACTAGCTAGCCTTCTTCTTCTGGTTATGAATTGTCTGCAGGTTTGATGCTTCATGTTGTGCTACTGCCACCCACCGGTACATACATAGATCACTCATGAAACTCCGTCAGGTGGCACCAGATGGCACTAATCAAGCTATTAATTTCAAGCCAGAGTCCAACATTTATTTCATTTCGTCTCCAGCCTTGATTTTGATCTCAGTTTGATCCTAAAAGCTTCCCCCGATGTGTCTGTTCATTCAACAATTGCTATAATGCTACATTATTGCAATGTTGGGGGGTTTGTTGTGAGCAATTGAAAAATAATTATCCTCATGCCCAGTCAATATTCCCTTACTGAATGCTTACTAATAAAGTTTGAAACATTGGGTCATTTTATTTTTTATATTGTCAGAATAAAATGTATGAATATCAGTTTTATCTCTGAACAGTTTTCCACCACCGAATGCTCGGACTGATAAATGTGCTGAAAGGAATGTGTGTAATATTGATACTGACAGTTCCTTTTCCAAGCCATCAGCTGCCCAAAAAACACCAATGCACCATTTATAGACATTATCACCTGACAAATGCAAGAACTTGCTGGATAAATGCTGCTCTATACATGACTGGCTGGTTGTTACATGTGATACGCTTTGTACTGTGCCAGGAAAACTTTTCCTGCCCCAGCCAAACCATTTACCACTACTTTTAACATTTTAACCCATGTTCTTGAAATCATGAAGACCCAAACAAGAGCATCCACCCAAATAAGTATATTATTTTTAAAGCTGGGAACTTGTAACACATCTGTAAAACCAAATCCCTATCCTCATACCTTTGCATAAAACATCCAATTACTGGATGTTAATGCAGGCCTTACACACTGTATTTGATTCAGCATTTTAAGCTGGGCTACATTACATGGTGTGATACAAATGCTGAATAAAAAGAAAACATCTCAAAATAAATTTGGGCCCCATAATTTTGACTGAAACTGCTGAACATAATAAACAATACAGACTAAATTGTAGTTAGCAGTGCAGTAAACATTATAAACTCTAAGTTCATTAGTTTATTGTCAAAAGCATGAAAACACAGCCAGTGTACTTACATGCCATGAAAAACTTGAGTCCTGAATAGGACAAATATCAGTCATAGAGTTACCAGTGTCGGAAACAATGGTGTTATCAGTGCTTAATTAAAAAAGAAATTCACCAATTCTTTTTACTGAAATGAAATAAAAACAAAAGGTGTTGCTACATGAATACACAGATCTATGGATCTGTCATGTCAATCTGACATGACAAGTAGCTGACAAGTGATGTATGATATGCTGTATGATAACAGTGTTGGGGTACACATTGATGTTTTAAAGTGGCACAGCGGTGTTCAAAAGCTTTCACGAACAGGGTAATTGTTTAATTACTATTTTGTTATATCAATCAGCAGCAGAAAATAGTCAAACTGACATTTGCTTATATGAAAATGTAATGGACTCTTCCATTATTTTAGTTTTTTAGGCTGAATGTGACATTACCAGTCACAAAAATGTCACTTTTCTTTATTGTTAGGTGCAACATTGTTCCTCTGTCATATAAACTCCTTAGATAATTGTGTCACTTAGCTTGTGCAAGGCGTAATGTTGGAAGCCAAGTTATTGGGGATGTCTTGACCACATCTTCAATAACAATCTCTCGCCTCAGGATAATGCTACACTACCATCACTTGAGAAATGTTCAGCCACTGCTACATTATTCAGATTAACTTAAAAGCTGACCGGCACATCCAGTTGTTGGACAGTTACTCTTTATTTTCCATGTTGGGTTAGGGTTAGGGTTATTTGTCCTGTCCCTGTTCAAACATGTCCAAAGTGACATACACAGTCATCGGTGCAGTCTTGCTCTGCTGTTTCAGTCCGAGCAGGTGTGTGCATTGTTCAGGGCTGCTGAGTTCAGAATTCTCCGCAGAGCTTTGGCTTCGATAGGGGCTGCGAGGGCCGCTCTCTGAAGCCAGGAGGGCTACACTTTCTTGAGGGGATGGTGTCTCCACCATTTCGACCGGGCTTTCCTCCTGGGACACTGGAGTAGGAAAGCTGGCCAGGTCAGTCTTCTCCTCTGCTTGATCACTGGTCAGGTTAGCATTTAGGTTATCATCGAAGGCCGTGGCTTGTGCACCAGTACCAGCTGTTGTCGTGTCCAGCTCACAAGGGTAAACAGTCTCAATGATGGTGTGGCTTTCATATGGAGTGCTGAATGGTTGCAAAATCTGTGGCTGCACACAAAAACACACCCACACCCACACACACCCACCCACACACCCACACACACACACACACACACACACAGAGAGAGAGAAAGGGTGAACCAGAAAGATGTAAAAATTTGGTCATGGAGGCAAAAATGGAATTCAATCAGTAGTTTTGAGCTAAACATATTATTGTTATTTGTGGTAATACTGAAGATAAAACCAAGCATCCAGGGTTGTGGAAGTCATGGAAAAGGATACACAGGGAGTGTCCTGCCATTATTTGATTTTGCATAGCCTTTGTCTCCTTTGCCAGTTTCCTCCCATACACAACTGTAGGAGATTGTAACCACATGCCATTGGCAGCCATATGTATGCAAGTTTTCATGCCAACTAAATGCCAGCTAATTTCATTAATTAATTTCCCTTTTCTCTGAGATGAAAACCTGCATATAGATGGAGCTGATGAATGGGTATAACTGCATTAGATAACTGTCTTCAGTTTATCTTAGTATACTATATCTGTCCTGTTCAAATAAACCATAAATAAATAAATTATAAAATTCATTCATCACCAATAAGTTCACCTTCTGATGGCTCTGGGACAGCCACAACACTAAAGAACTGAGACCAGGGTTGGGCACCATCTTATCCCTGAATTTCTTCCACCTGAGAAACAGATTATAAACATCACAGAGGAACATGTTTCAGTTTGGGTGCCACATACTGTTGGGCTGTGACCAAAGGAAAACAACTCTTCTACAGTATTTCTGATACTGAATTTTCTTGGCTTGAATTTGAAATTTATTTGGTTATGATATTTTCACTTGAAATCAGTCTCTATTACTTTGTCAGTGAGAGAAAATGACTCAAACTTACAGAAAAGCACAGCATAATCCAAAAGACAGCACAAGAACGATAGCGACGCTTCCATAGATACTGAGTGCTGCGATGAGACTGGGATCTACCGAAAAAAGAACAAAAATTATGGAGTACTTCTTTGACCGCCAGTATGCAATAATGCATGAAATGATAACAGTTCCCATGTTTTGTACTGTTGCATAATGAATTCTGTCAAGTTGGTAAGTGAGTCATGTTAAAGTCATGTTGTTTTGAGAACCTGTTAAACACAAAGCACTGCAAGAGGCAGTTGTGGTTCTGCCGCCCTAGGCGAAATTACTGCCTTGCACCTTTCCATGTTACTAAAAACAAGCTACTGGCAAGAGGCGTGATACATTATTTTCACTCAGATTGTGGATTCCAAGTAGCAGTGACAAAACTGCTGGGAAACTTCAAGTTAGAGGGCAATGACCCTCAGCTCATATTATTCGTGGGTTATTTCTGGCCTTCAACGGTCTACAGTGATTGTGGACATGAACAGCTCTGTCCCAGTGAAAATAGAGAACTCTGATACATTAGTCACGTCATGCTGAGGTGTCAACTCATATGACACCTCGAAATAAGCTATACATATATATCACAGTATTTCTATGTATTCCAAATCAGAGGTTTGTACATAATTTAGGCACTGACATATTCTCCTCTTCTGTCATCTCCCATCCTCTCTCTACAGGCCAGTGTAGCTATGTGACATCACTGAATAGTATAGAAGATAATTTCTCATGTCTGCAGGACACAGAAATAAATACTGAACAACTGACAACTTTCAAAACTGAAATTTAGCTGTATTTCCTTGTAAGTGCTAAAGAAAGAGACATTGCACATTTTACTCACCATATTTTTTGGTTTCAAAATGTCTGTCAGAGCTACTTGTACTCCTGGTTATAGCTATGGCGGTGACAGAGATGACATAGTGGGTATCTGGTTTCAGATCTTCCAACAAGACTTCTTGTTTTGTGCCGTCAACAGTTGCATCTAAGAGGAAAAGCATGGTAGTTTTCCATGAATACAACGTAATAAGATATAAATCTTCAAGCTCTGAACATGCCATTTTTAAAACTTCAGGTAGTTGCTGTGTGTGACTTACTGAGCAGTGGTCCTTTATCTGCCCCGTAGAAGACTGTGAAGCTGACAACTACATCACTGCACTGCCTCTCTGGCTCCATAGTCCAGCTCACAAGGGCACTTTTGTCCTTAGCTACAACGTTGGTGAAGCTGATGGTTTCTGCAGCTAAATTTACAAGGAGGGACCATGATTATAAACTCGGACTAGATACTAGATACTTGTATACAGTTTGTCAAAATCATTTAAAAAAAAAAGTAGCTGAAGAAATATGTACCCTTTCGCTTGTAGCAGATCTGAGAGGCTTGTGTTCCAAGCCCTGTCTTGTGATCAAGGAGTGGGGTTACTGTAATGTTGTATGGTGTAAAATCCATTAGCTCTGTAAGAAAAGGCAAATTGTTGATCTTAAACAATGGCAGGAGTGTATGACAGTGAAAACACATTGCAAATTTTGATCGAAGCCACTTTACATGACCGTTTAGTTGTCATCTTAATTTGACAAAAAAAAAAAAAAGAAAAAAAAGAAAGAGGATCAAGCAGCAAGCAACAGAACAAGCTGTAACACATCCTGGCGTCCTAGCCTTGTGAGTGGTGGGTGACTCATACTTAAAGTTTTCCAAAACGATAACCATATCCTCCCAACTGTACCATCACACAGTAGAAGCTTTTAAAAATGTGTTTTCACCAGTGCATCCATTAAAGTGTTTTATTACACCCATTAAGACCACTGAATAGAAGATACAAAGTGATCTGGCGGTCAGACAAGTTATGTTATATGCACAAATCACCACTGATGGTGACTCAGATGGTCATTCCGTTTATTTTTGCACTTCCCCACATTTCAGTCCACCATCCATACTCCATTTAAATTCTCCTCTCCAACCTACTGGATATGGTTGTGTTAGTATATTTGCTCTCCTTCCAGAAGTATTGGCTCCCATTGTGGGTCCAGTCGATCATGTAGCCACTGACAGGTTGACTAGGAGCCTTCCAGCTAACCAGGATATAGCCCTCATGAGTTGAGGTATGGAGCTTGTCAACCTGAGGGAGGCCTGCACACACACACACACACACACACACGTAAACTTACATACACATCCACAGACCATCTTGTTTAAAGGAATACTCAAACATTTTGGTCAATATACCCTTTTTCCGACTTATTCACACTGAGACAAGATGTGCGTCACTCCATAAAAATGAAGTAATATATTCTACATGTGGTTTTCATTTCTAAAACACAGCGACACTCACTCTCTCCAATGGCTGGAATGTACGTGGATTCATTTGCCAGCAGGGTTCCATTGTGGAAGACTGTAAGAGTGATTCTGTGTGCATTGTGGTTCACATCAGTCTCACAGGTTGAAGGGCCACAAGAAGCTTCTGTGTAATTCATCCCATCCATGAGAGTGGAGTGAACGCTGTAGTGAAATTCACCTTCACATGTTGGTGGAATCTCCTGCATAAGGAGTTTAAAGCACTTACAATTAGATGTAATGTATAGATCATCTCTTGAGGAAAAGTACATTTTTTCATTGAGTTATTTTTCAGTTAAAAACCTTGGAAGTGCAGGTTGAGAATTAAGTTACTTCAAGGCTGCAAGGAGGAGCATCCTTACCGTCCACATGGCATGAACTTTTCTAATGCCATTGATCTCTGGTTCATCTACCTTCCTCCACAGGCCCAAATTGATGGCACTCTCTGTAAAGGATAATCAGATAATGGTATAATCAGAAATATATGATTAGATTAATGGCCTAGTCCTGAAAACCAAATGTTTTGAGTTTAATCTCATATGGAAACAAGACTACTGACTAGAAATGTGCAGTGATATTTTCTCTAGTCAACATTTGTTTGTTCCCAGAGTCTGCTAAGATGTTTTTACGTTTCTGGTTGTGCAAGTCCATTGGTCAAATCAGATCCCAGCTGGAGTGAATTTATAATCTTTGTGGTATTTTATATCTGGCAGCTTTTCCTAACGTTGACCTTTATCATGTCAGCTTCCTTGAGTTCCATATTTGGCCAACTCGGTTCTCTGTGACACATGCCCTATGTATGCATGGTAGCACTTCATTGTAGCAACTAACCACAAATGCCATTTTAAATAACCACAACAACAAACAGTTCAATGACAGTTATAATCCATTCAAGTTCTGTGCAATCAACTCTGATTTGGTTTAACGTAACTGAGGCATGTTCATGGTGAACTCATTAAGACTGCATCAGTGGAGCACAGATAAAAGGATTCACCATGGCAACCGACTACAAGGACACCAGAGCGGCCTATTCCACGCCTCTTGAATTTGAAGTTTGGTAAATGCAATATGGTGCAGAGGATCAGCCCAACTTGTGCCACTGACTCTCTATGTAGACCGTCTCAACTATCCTTTTCTCTATAAGTCAGGAAGACAGAGCCAAGAAAATGGTTGAGAGTGAGGACTAACATGTTGAGTATTCATCTAATCTTGCTTCTTGGAAGTAGTTTCCCTCAAGTCTGGCTTAACAAACTCGGTATAGTCAGTAAACCCGCTCTCTGAAATACCACCCTGTATTCAAGGTTAGCAGCTAATCATCAAAGACACTACAGGCACTTATTAGAGATAGCCTTCCCAACTACAGAGATAATTAGAGGCAGAGCATCTTCATCAGATTCCAGTTCCCCTCATGCTGATGTAAGAACCACAGAACAGAAAAGGGAATGGAGAACAAGAAAAATCCATTATACTATCCTCACAAATTCAGCATACTTTTTCTCCTTCCATAAAGTATCTCTGATGAAATGTGTGCACTATTTTAAAGGTAGGGGAGGGATTTTCCCCAAGGTCCCACTCCCATGGTTGTCCTATCAATGAAATGAGTTGAAAGTCTTCTTGAGAGTGGGTGCACATGTGCTGGCACCAATGGTTTGGGAGATGCACTCACAAGCAAATCTCCCCAACAACATACAAGACTGAATGAATGATTCTCAGGAACAGAACCAAATGCTGACAAATTTGACAGTTAACTCATTCAGCTCCAATCCAATCAAGCCAGGCCAACAAATACACCTACCGTTTACTGTAGCCTACTGCCAAATGTGCCATTACCTTTCATCAACTATACTGCCAGCCCAAAACTGCACTTGCGACTAATTAATGCTGGACTGAGATGTCCAGGGAACTGGGAGAAATCCCAGCTCCTATTAGGAAAACTGCTCTTAAATGCAACCCCCAATGGGAACTCCCACTAGGGAGTTCGGGTAGGATTTCTGAGCCCCCAGTTTGCTGAGAAACAGCATATGATGTCAAAGCAAGTTCCTGGCTTCTGTGTGGTGAAAACTGTAAACAAACACACAAACTGCAATATCTTATTTAATCACTCCATTGTGTCATTTCATTTTGTGCACCACCAACATTTTATTTGACTTAAAAATATGGCGGTAATCCTTTGGGTTATAGCAAGCAATGAACACTAAAAATTACCTTCTGCGTCTTCTCTCTTTCTAGATATTGTTCAGTTTGCTCAGATTGTTCAGTAGCAGAAATCAGCCCAATAATTTGTGTTCATTTGTGGGTGGCCATTTTTGTTGTTTATGTTTTCCCAAGTGGAGCTCTGGGAGGGAACTGGGAGGTTGAAACTGCCCACTCCCCAGCTCCCAGGGCGTCTTTAATATTATTCGCTTCCTAGGCATGGTTACTGGTGCTCAAAGGTTCTGGTAGTTTTCAAAGAGAGCCCTCTCTCTCTTGATATTGTATGGTAGATCATCAGATTTAAACACTGGCCAAAAAAATGACTTTTGCACTTACTGTTCAGCTTGGACCGGACAATCTTGTTCTTGCTCCAGTTGCTCCAGGGGGCCTTTTCTAAAGCCCAGCGTGCTGACACTTTATAGACAATGCAGGATTCTACATTGATTGTCACATTCCCCGTGTCGTCCTTGAGATTAATAGAGTCATTAATCACCTGCTAAAATAAAAATAGAAAATACGAAAAAGGAGACGTTAAAACCATAAATCACCTGAGCTGTGTGAGACGGAAGAAGTGCAAGTGAAAAGCAGAGAGTCTCCTAGATGGGTTCATGTAGGGTCTCATCCTTTATCACTATCCAAATTAATACTAATTTCCCATAAAAGTCATGGCATGGTTTTTGCCACTGGGGCATTCCCAGTCTCCAATTTTGCAGGTAGTTCTTTTGAAATGAAAACCGTAATGAGAAGTTAGCTCCCTTACCTCTTTTGTTCCATTATGAGCCTTGAAACAGAAAGTCAAACAGAAAAAGTTGAAAATGTGAGTAGGTGTATATTCAGTAAACGTAAAGATGAACAAAGGGGTGATCGAAGACAGACATACCTTGCTGTATTTGACTTGATAATGAATGACTTGACGTTTGCCATAATCTTTTCGGTCCAGTTTTACCAGTAAATGGTTTTTACCAGTAAAGCCTTCCTTTACTGATATGTCTGGAGGTTTCATTTTCACTGAAGAAAAATAATCATAACACCAAAGGTTAATATCATAAATTCAAACAGAAAATAAAGGAATATTTTTTTCTACAAAATATACATAACTTACATATTTGATAATACTTAAATGTATAAATGTCTGAGTGAGCCTCCCAAGAAGCAGTTTCCGCTGTCACGGTGACAAAGATATCATGGCCGATTTTTGGTAAAGAACTGGTATTGAATTTGCATGAGGTCAGGCTTGTGATGCAGATTTTTTTGCTTTTGTCTTCACAAGAGGGACTGAAAGGAAAACATGGCTTGTATGATGTCAATAAATTAATGTGACAAGAAATGATTCAGTATTAATGATTACATTTAAGAGAGATACTGTGAAACTCACCATTGAGAGCTTACGGTGTACTTTATTTTCAGTGAAGAATTCATCGGATGCTCCCAGCTACAAATGAACACGTCTGGTAGATACCATGAGTCAGTAGCTTCCAAGATGCATGATATCTTACTGGGTTTTGCTGGTGTTGAAAAACGAGACAGCTTGTCAAAAATCTCATCTCACTGCTCGCATCTATAGCCATACTGCCAGAATACGATACAACAACAAAAAGCTTTTCTTACAGTATGTTTTGATGGTTGACCCTCCCAGGATTTGATTAGAACGATAACTAATACACTCTAGCAATGTATCGCTGGGCCGAGTGAAATTTTTCAGTTGCAGTATTGTATTTGAGGAGTTGAAGGTCTTTGAAAGGCTGTCGTCAATGCGAACGTGGTTCAGCTTCCAGTAGATTTCGCCGGGGCTGCAGGAATTCTGGCAAATCATCTCAATATCCGATCCCATCTCCAAGTATGGATCTGTGGGGGAAACGGTGCATGTCTGCGCATGTCGGCCTGTAATAAATAATAATGTGGGCTGGTAACTTTTCCAAATGTAGGCCTACTAAAATATCCCTTTATGTGAAAAAACAAACGAACGAACAAACAAACAAACAAACAATCAAAAACCCTACAAACAATTCTAATGTATTAAACTGCCAGTTTACGTTTAACATGTCATGACTGAAACTATATTTTTCTGATCAGGTAATGCATTATTACATTGGCAATCGATTATGCAACATATTATGATGTTATTATAACTTGGAAATTTGTAAAAAAAAAAAAAAAAAAATCGGTTTCTATTTATTACATCAATAATTAGCTAACAATATGGAAAGACTATCTGTCAGCTCCCTGCATACCTGATTAGAAAAAAGCAGGTATGGAAAGATAGCCTTGGGTCTGAAAAGGTGATGTATCAGAAAGGGGGAGCAGCATGGTCCATCCCAGCAGTTGTCTGGGATGGACCGTGAGAAACAGAGCAAGGTGGGGCAGCCCAATGCCAATTCTCATCGGACCCGAGAAAAGCTGTTAAAGCAAATATAGAGAGCAGGATGGAGGCCACCGAAGTCAGACTACACTGAGGAGTGTGTACCAACTCATTCGCCGAACCAGCTAGCCCTGAAAATGAAGGTACCGGAGGGCTCCAGCAACCCTGCCTGTCCTCCCATCGAGGATTTCCCTCCTTAGCAGCCTCATGACAACACCTAACAGTGTGATCAGCCTTACTTCATATGTGTGGTAACGATAACAGGCTGTTCGGCCTCGTGGCTGAGCATTTGTGCAGGTTACAGAGACACTGTGCCGTGTGTTGTAAATGCCACTTGGCACAAGTGCCTTGACACATCCTTTGATTGCAGTCTCCTTCAAAAGAAGTGACATGAATTTCATTGGGATGTTACACCACGGCACATTGAGACATCACTTAGGCAAGGTTAAAACACACCTCAGGGTTTAAAGCCAGATACATTTTTGAACCTGAAAAGTTGTCTAAGAAAACAATGTGTACATGGTATCAAGTTGAGTAGGCCTATTTGAATCCAAAACAGCTGCATGCCTGAAATCAGGCATGACCTGAGAAATTTAAAACCTGACGCTATGACAAACTGTCATCAAAAGATTAAGAATAAATAAATAAATAAATAAATAGGTTTTCGCCTGTTGTTAAATTTAAAATGCTATAATTCTTAGAATGTAATAATTAACTGTTAATGTAATAATGTATTATATTATCAGGACAAATATGATTGTATCAGTCTTGAGACTTTAATACATTATTACCGGAATGTATATTAGACTAATATTTTATGTTACATTTTTGACCAATTTAGAGAGATGTTTATTACAGCTAGACACAACGCATAATAACAATGCACAATAGCTTAATATGAGAATGCAAATAGCTAAACATACCAATCCACAATCAAATCATGCTGAATTTGTTTTCGACATTTTCACATTAAGCACTTAAACATCTCATAAAATTCGACACATTTTAAATAATATTGAGGTTTGCCCTACTGGCGGATCCTATAAGTGATTTAATACAATCTATTCATTAATTTATGTTTTAGATTGAAACCAAAGAAAAATACTGAAGCACTTCCTACATTATTTTTTTTTTTATCCACACTGCGTACTCGTGATCTGGCTTTAGATCAGGCTTTCACACCAGAGAGGCCAAATGGGAAAGATCGATTTACCTGTATAGATGATCAGGACAAGAATACACAGGACTCGACGCGGATGCATTCCGTTATCCTTAAAGACCAGAGCACAGTGTAGGCTATTAATATACTATGTACTCATACAAAACATAGGCCATGTCTAAATGCAGTTTTAAAACCTCCAGCTGCGTTGATTGCGCTTGAAAGTATAAAGTTGGTCTTTACTTTGTCGTTATTCAGAGACTAGAGACTACACTGTGCTACACTTCCACTAAGAGGAACTTCGCCAGAAACTGAAATACTTGGGAGGAATTGCTCAACTGGAGGCAGAGCCGGCTGCTGAAGAGGAAGTGAAGAAACATGGACAGCCCCTAAAATGTAGATTTCCGTTTTATAGATTAAAAAAAAAAAAAAAAACAGGAAAGAAAGGAAAAGGGTAAATCTGTGGGCTGCTCTCGGGTTAGGAATGCGTGGTTTAAAATCATGATCTCGAAATCATAATCCGCGCCCTCGGGATGGGGTTGGGGTTAGGATCATTGCTCTGATTTGGAGGGCAAATCCATGAGGATGGATTTGTAACCCGAGAGCAGGGGCTATGAATCCGAAACCGAAAGTAAACCTGCAGCTTTACTTTTTTTTCCACAGCTGACTCTAGGGGGCTCCGTCCCAATAGAAGTAATAGAAATAAGAAATACAAACTTCACATGAAATAGCTACTGTGATTTTATTAATCACATTAGGCTAAATTTCGACATTTTCCAGCACTAAATATTCATTCCACAGTTGTGCCTCCTCTGAAATGAGAGCTGCAGAGATTAGACCAACAAATGCACAAATAAATTTAAGAAAAGCAGTTTTTTGCCCTACACATATCTACATTACACTGGATACACACAGGTCAACCCTGAAATAATTTTGAGTAAAGTAGCCAACTAAGATGCACATCCTAAGAATACATACAACAAAGAAAGAAACAAACAAACAAACCATTACATGCATACACACATACACTGGGCTTTGTGTGAACAATAAACCCTGTCTTCACCTGTTAGATAAAGGACTAAAGTAATCCTAACACACTTTGGAAGTAGGCTACACTGAAAATATCAAAGCAAAAGTATAAGTTCCTCCATGAATATTGCAGTGATGCCATAGGAGGCTGAGGGAAAGTGAATTAAAAGGGTGTCACTGGTCATGTCCAGCTGAGTATGAACAACCCCAGGATACAGCAGTCTGTGAACTCATGGACATCACTGTGAGGAATTCATGTGAGTTTCTCAAGCAGACCTCATTGTTGACACACTCCACTTCCCACCAGGTTCCTCTCTGCAGTCTCCTGTCAAGCACAGCAGCCTCATCACCAAACATCATCAAAAGTGCCAACATTTCCCCCCAACCATAAGCTTTGGCATTAAGTCAATGATAAAGCAGGGTCTATCACGCACTTGGCTTGGTTGCAGCAGCTCATTTTCTGCATCCTGGTCTCTCCAGCCAGTGTCTAACAGTTTCAAAGTGGCACAGAAGATTTCCTCGTAAGCCTTAGTAAAATAAGAGTCTTTGTAATAGACACTTGCATCCATATTGCTGCACACCATGGTAAATGCATGCTCATACCTTTCCTAAAATACACTATTATTGGAAAAGGTGTTTATTTTTTACAAAGAATACCCTAAGAATGCACTATTGTGTTTAGAATATCTATTTATTTTCTTTGAAATATCAGATTACAACCAAATTCATAGATTTATGATGCAAATTTCCTTACAGATGAAATCTTTTTATACAAAAATGTTGTGCTACAAAATATATAAACAAAATACTGTGGCGATGACTCCTATTTTAATAAATTGATATTTCTTTGGGGATGTAGGTGTGATACTGAATGCACCGGAAATACTTGTGTGCACATCAGCCAACGACGGCAGACGAAGGAGGAACTTGACTTGTTTTCGCTTGTTGTTGTGGTTACCAATCCAGTTAATATACTACCTTTGTTATCATTTCTGTTTTCGTTACTTTTGTCGTCGTTAAAGTGTATTACAGCAGCCATTCCTGTTCATTCCAGTCGGACAGTAACCGTATTTCACTTGCTATTTCACAAAACGCACGAAGCAAAGCGTAAGCTACTTCGGATGTTTGGCTAGCAAGCTAACGTTATAGCCAAGTAACGTCGCCTGTGGGTTAAAGCGCTGGTCGGCCTCTGGACTGTTTCCGGGTTAATTGTGTAACTGAGGAAAAAAACACATGCCCTACCGTATTTATTGACACCCCATGTGAGCTATTTTTGTCAAGGCTGAGTGCTCGGGTACCTGCCTTCATGTCGACAGCGGTGCTCATTGCCGCTGTGGTCGGCGGAGGGGTGTTGCTGATCATGCGGCGTCTATTCCCCCGGCAGAAAGCCGTGCAGCTGCTTCGCTATCCCGCCGACATGATGCGGGGGAAGACTGTCATCGTGACCGGGGCCAACAGCGGGATTGGAAAGGCCGTCGCCGAGGAGCTGCTCAAACTCCAGGCCCGGGTCATCATGGCCTGTCGGGACCAGCGGAGCGCCGAGGAAGCGGCCCAGGAAATGAAGAAGCAAACTGGACAGGGACAGGGTGCAGTGGTTATCAAACACCTGGACCTGGCCTCGCTTCGATCAGTCCGCAAATTTTGTGCAGAAATTGTTGAGGTAAGTTATGATAGGCGATGAAGTTTACGATGAGTTCTGCAGCCCTCAGCAGAGATGGGACCGATGTTTGTTGGTCATGACTGCTGTGCAGCTGTTGAGTATCACTGAGGTCTAGTTCATTCCAGCCATTGTCAAGCACAATACAAAACAGGCAGGTTGAACGGCAGTGTAGTCACCACGGTTGAATGGAAACTATCCATGGTGCTGAAACCCATTGTTGCTACTCCATTGTGTCCAAAAACTGGAAATTCGATCTATTTAGCCCAAATTTATGATCAGTTATTTTCAAGGTGGGGCACATTGACAAAATGCACCTGGTGGGTGGTTGCAGATGGCAAGATGCTCTACCAGTCACTTTGGCAGGTAACCAAACCATTATTTTGAGGGTGCATTTAGTCCTGTAACTGAGGTGGCTTGAAAGTACTTTAAAATTGTGTGAAATTTATCTTAGCCATTGTGGCCTGGGAACAATGTTTTTCCTTATTTTAATTTGCAGCAGAATATGAAATTAGTATAATGTGCTGTATTTTGTAATGTGTTATACTTCCTATGCTGTACTATTTGACGACAGTTGACTCATCTAAATAATCACATCCAAGAGTTTATTAGTTAGTCTTCTGCCGCATGGGCTGTGAATTTGAAATCCACTGCATGGTTTTAAATGGGTTTCAATCTCTCTGGCCCCATCAGGAGGAATCCAAGATTGACGTGCTCATCAACAATGCTGGCGTCTACCAGTGTCCCTACACAAAGACAGAGGATGGGTTTGAGATGCAGCTAGGCGTGAATCATCTGGGCCACTTCCTCCTCACCCACCTCCTGTTGGACCTTATGAAGACCTCTGCTCCCAGCCGTGTCGTGGTGGTTTCTTCCAAACTGTACAAGTACGGTCACATCAACTTTGATGACCTGAATAGTGAAAATAACTACAATAAGGCCTTCTGTTACAGTCAGAGCAAGTTGGCCAACCTGCTGTTTACCCTTGAACTGGCTCGTCGACTGGAGGGCACAGGGGTGACAGTCAACGCCCTCACCCCAGGCATCGTGAGGACAAGGCTGGGCAGGCATGTTCACATACCCCTCCTGGCTAAGCCCCTGTTCTACCTCGCCTCACTGGCCTTTTTCAAGAGCCCGTTGGAAGGGGCCCAGACTCCCCTGTACCTGTCCTGCTCCCCAGAGGTTGACGGTGTGTCGGGGAAGTGCTTTGCTAACTGTGAAGAGGAGGAGCTGATGGCCAAAGCTACAGATGACCAGGCAGCCAAGAGACTGTGGGACATAAGTGAGAAAATGGTTGGGCTGACTCAGTGAACAGAGGGCAAATATGATGTGGATGGTTTTTGGGGATCCAACATGTATATGAATAAGACACAAAACCAACTCCACAATCACTGAAAATATTGGCAAAAAGAACATAATACTCAAAGGGACCTCATTATCATGGACTCATTAATTAATAGTCGTGACAAATAATGTTAGTGAAATCCATCAAGGTGTTATGGAGATGATGTTTTTCTGGGTTTCATTGCTGGGTGTGTAAATCACGTGACAGCGAGCATGCTGTGATTGTGCAATGTGAGCTAATCAGAGAATAAATAGTGCTTTTAATGATGTGCTTGTTTCAGTGATGGTTCACCACAAGCAACCACATTAACTTATGAGCACTGGGCATTTAAGTGGAGGTAAGCAAGAGAAATATGCCAATTTTAAATGCGAAATGTAAAAATGCAAATGCAAAATTTTCAGATCACCAGTAAAACAAATTTAAATGCCTACCTTGCTGTTTTTTTTTTCAGCCTGTCATGACATTAACTGTGTGTGTTGTTGTATATCTGCAAGGTATTCAAGAATTGGGAAAATATTAATGCAAACAGACATGAAGATAGATTTTCAACAATACTAGCTAGTTTGCTTTACCCAAAGAGTGCTGTGTGTATGAATAGGAAACCTAGATAGGGCTGTGCTTTCTTTGCCCGTAACCTGACCAAGATACATATCAAGATCAAAGGGAGCAAAGATAGCTCCCCATAGAATTCATCAAAGGGAGGCTGAGTTGTCACATTTGCTTTCATTGAGCGGTCACATTATTGCTTGTGTTGTGAAAGCCCTCAGAGTGGTTTGAAAAGCATATCTGTATCTAGTTCAGCAGTTATATTTGATGCTAAATTTGTGCATACTTAAGCATGTATTTTGCAGTGTAAAAAGGAGGGGAGGGGGTGGCTGGTAATCCAGTTCCCTCTCTTGATGTGTTTGAAGTGTAAATGCCTTCTGCTGTGTCTGAGGAGGCAGGAACAATAAAGTTGACAATGCGGATCAGTGAGGTGATTCTGCACTGTGGCTCCCTCCTCTGGATGAATGCAAACACTCAAGCAAATCCTCTCAGTACAACAGTGAAAGCAGTTGTGGCAGTCACTTCAATGCAAAATTCAAATGAAAAAAGTCAACAGTTCTGAAATCTACCCACTGAGCAAATGACTGCCTGGCTTTGTCCTGTGTGTGTATATATATATACAGTATATATATTTATATTAACATAATTTTCTTGTTAAATGCAGTAGCTTTCGCTGTTTGTTAATGTCACATATAGCAGTATACTTACCCATCAAGTGCATGTATATTTATGGCAGTTTTAACAAATTAGATTTTATAGATCAAAAGCCTGAATGCCTGTGTATTTCAGATACTAGCTCCAATTTTGTGACGATTTAATTAGTACACAGCATCAATTTCCCTGATAGTATAATTTCCTGATGGCAACTTATTTGAACACATAAATAAATATGGCCTCTTTGCTTTTTGCATTTGGTCTTGGCAAAAGCCTACTAACCCATTTCTAAATTCAAAATAGTGGCAAAGTGCAGCTCTGCAGTGACTCAGCAGGCTCAGGCAACATGACTGCAACGATGTGGGTTTGAATGACTAATGACCTCTGCCATTTGTCATCACCCTCTCAATTCTATATTTTCTCTCTTTCTCCACAGAACAATAGGTAGCAACGTAGAAATGTAATAAATAACCTTACATTTTAGAAAAAAATGACAAGATGCTTCCGCATTAGGTTGTAGAGTTGTTAGGACACCTGCATCTACATTTCAAATCCCCACACAGCTGCACTGAACACACTTGAGCAAAGCTTGAAGCATATATGCATAATTTGTGCTTTATTAGGCGAACAAAACAACAGAAATATATAAACATGCATTGTTGTCATAGAAACAGGGTTGCAGTGGCTTGATGGGGTCTGGGCATCCAAATTTGAGGTAGAATGGGGCAGGGAAATCTCTCCATGGGATATAGAGAAAAAATAAAATAATATTGACTGCAAAAACAGATGTTTACATTTCAAAAGTTTCCATCAATAACAAAATAGCACACCCATCAATAGTTTCAAATTCAGCTGAAGGAAGAAAAACAAAACTTAGGCTTCTCAACGTTCATCTAAGTCATTCGTTTGCTCTGCATTGTCTTCCTGTGTTAAACATTCACACATACATCTTCACAAGGCCAACACTGTTTCAGCCTATGATTAAAAAAATGACTGAAACAACTCTGTGCAGTTCATACAGGCATCAAATCTCAATTAAAATACATCTCTGAGTTCTCTCATATAGGTTTGGCAGTTTCTCTCATTTCAATTTATATACAAGTTCCAGGTTCATTAAGAAGATTTGCATTTGATTGATTGTTCCAGATGTTTTTCTTTCTAACAGCTACATACAAAATATATCACTCAATTTTTAAAGATCAAGTATATATTTATACATTTGAAATTTAAATACATATACATTCTTACAAACTGTCAAGGCTCTGAGAGCTTTAATCTTTATCTACTGCCCTAATTATTTTGGCATGACTCACTTGTTTCAGACATTCACTGTTGCCATGAAAACCATTGTCATCCTTTGCCTTACAATCAAAGCCTTTGAAAATATCAGCAATAAATACATGATACATGTACATAAATACATGATTTCTACTAGTCATCGTGCTATGAGAAGCTGTAGCTGAACTTACCAGGGCCTTGCATGTTATAGCCTATCAAAGAATATACCTGATTGGAAAGTCTCTTAGTTCAGAAGTGTTCCATACAGCTGGGCCTTGGTCAGACTGTCCTTTCTGGAAAGTCCCAGGGAGCCAAATTTTTGGTTGTACGGA
>OMLB01001118.1:4575-14585 GCA_900302555.1 Myripristis jacobus
GCCTATGGATAAAAGCTGTACTTCAGTCTGTTAGTGTGAGCTTTAAGGCACCTGTATCTTCTGCCAGAAGGCAGGAGAGTGAACAAGTTTTGGCCGGGGTGGGAACTGTCCTCAAGGACACATTTCTACACCCCGATAGAAATGTGCTAGAATTTACTTTTCAAAAAAACTCTCTTAAGGTGGTTCACGGCAATACTCCATATTTTTCCAAGTGACCTCCTATTGTACAGTTCTTTGCTCTGCAGAGGCATCAATGGCTGGCGATGTTTTCAAGTGAAGGCAGAGGGCATCTGATGATCCATTTTTATCACCCTCTGCAGAGCTTTCTGGTCCCCCTTTGTGCTGCAGCCGTGCCACACTGATATGCAGTACAACAAAACACTTTCTATGGTGGAGTGATAGAAAGTGACCAGCAGCTTCTGCTTCAGACCGTGTCTGCGTAGCAGTCTTAGGACGTGCAGTCGCTGGTGGGCTTTCTTCACGAAGGTGTGCACTGACCAGCTGAGGTCCTCAGAGGTCTGTACTCCTAGGAACTTGAAGGTGGGAACTCTCTCCACCTTCTCATGCCTGAAGTAGAGGGTCGGGATCTGTCCAGTGTCTCCTGAAGTCTATGACCAGCTCTTTGGTTTTGCTGGTGTTGAGGTGCATATTATTGGTTGAGCACCACAAAGACAGTTTGTGGATTTCATCCCTGTATGCAGACTCATCTCCTCCACTGATAAGTCCGACTACGGTGGTGTCATCTGGAAATGTTATTATTGTGTTTGAGGGGTGAGTGGGGGAGCAGTGATGAGTATATATTTTTTAGAAGAATGGGCTCAGTACGCAGCCCTAAGGGAAGCCGGTGCTGAGAGTGAGAATGGAGGAGAGGTGAGGGCCAATTTTGACTGTTTGTGGACGATTTCTGAGGAAATCCCTGATCCAGGCGCAGATGGAAGAGGGGAAGTCTAGACTTAATAGTTTGTCAATGAGTGTGTCAGAGATGATTGTATTCAAAGCCGAGCTGAAATCAATAAAGAGCATTCTGACATACCTGTCTGGAACTTCCAGGTGGCTCAGAGCTGTATGGAGGGCTGTGTTGACCACATTAGGGATGGGTATGATTACTCGAGTACTCGAGTACTCGTTGTTGACGACCGTATTCAAGTAATGTCTACTATTCGAGCACCTGCGCAATGTGTTGGTTTTGGCTACAGCTCATTTGGCGTCACATGCACCATGTCAGCCACAACCAGGAAGAGTGATGTCTGGAAATGCTTTGACAAAAAGGACGACGATAACGTGCAGTGCAAGATAAATACCAGCTTGATGCTTAACCACATGCGCTTAAAGCACAAGGAGAAGACAGCGGAGACGGCTGACAGCCTCGCATTACATCTTCTGCTAGTCCTGTTAACACCAGCTAACTCCTAGCCCTGTTAGCACACGCTGATGTGATAATACCAGAGCAGAGAAGATTAGATTTATTTGAACTTTGTGTTTATGATTTAGGCTGCTGATTGACAGTTACGTGTGAGGCAACACAGAAGTCCATACCGTCTGGCAGCTGAATGTTATAACAATGTGATTGACGGACCTATTGCGGTTGTTCAGTAACTGCATTTGGAAACTCACTTGGTTTCCAGTGTTGGCCGTTTATTCACATAAATGGTTTATTATGATGTAATAATGTTCTCTGACAGCCAGAAGCTGCTTTTTAGTAAACAACAGGCCATGTTTGGGAGGTCCGTGTCCGACTGGAAACACTAGTGGAACCGATGTTAAGTACGGACCTACCATAATTATTTTTTTATGGTAAAATATATAATTCGCGAGTAATCGATTTACTCGTTCATAATGTAATTAGAATACTCAAATATTGAAATCACTGAAAATGCCCATCCTTAGACTGCATCCTAGCAAACCTAGCAAAGAACTTGTTTAGGTCCTCTGCCATGGAGAACTCCATGCTGGTGGTTGCGGGTGGGTTGCTGTTGGAGTTGGTGAGCTGATGTAGTCCCTGCCACACCAGTTATTGTGTGAGAGGTGGTCCTCCACTTTCTTCCTATAGTCCTCCTTTGCAGCTCTGATGCCTTTCCTCAAGTCTGCCCTTGCCCTCCTGTACTGGGCTCTGTCACCCGTCTTGAAAGCCGTGTTGTGGGTTCTCAGAAAAGACTGCACCTTGCCAGTCATCAAGGGTTTTTGGTTAGGGTACACCTGGATACACTTGTTTTCTGTGACCATGTCGGTGCAGCTCTTAATGTAAAATAAAACAGTCTCCGCTCGTTCTTCAAGATCCAGCTGGTCAAATAGTTCCCATGCCATTTTTATTATTAATTATTATAATGACCATTACTTGTCATCATCATACATGTAAGTTGCCTGGCTCATGTTCATCATCTTCATCGTCATCTGAAAATCGATCACATTTTTATTAATCAAGAAAATCAACATCACTCAAAGCAACCTGAAGTTGGAAGTAATTATGAAAATGACCATGACTGAATGACCATAATGATGGACCAGTTGCCCAGGTGATGTGTGGATGTCATCTTGTTGAGATGTACTTGTGCGGTTGATGGTGTCACACGCTTTTTCAGAAAGGATGGATACATCTCCTTCCTCTCTGGGCTCTTTACAGATCACAAATCTTGATCCACTCATTTTTGCATGGTGCTAAAATCATGAACAGAAGATGAATAAATGACTAACTAACCTCTAATGAACTTTGTGAATTGTGTTCACATTAATTTAGCAGATCATTGAATTTGTTTAATTTAATACATTTTAATACTTATTAGAATAACATAACAGGGAACAACAAGCAAGCTAGAAATATCCTAGTAAATATCATAGTCTTTCTCTCCAAACATTACACACATCGAGCTGCTCTTTATGTTCAAAACATGTACAGTAATGTTAGCTAGTGCTAGCTAACCAACTCAGCTAGCTAACATGGCTTGCCAGACTATGGATAAACCAAACTAACAAACAAACTGCCGACTGACAAAGTGACCTCTAAAAATTATGGTAATACTTGCATGTATCAAATCTGGCTGTGTGAAAGAATCTTGTGGTGACACTACTGATGTTGGATTTGGTCCACAATAAATTTATACCTGACAGTTGCAGTTCAGAATTAAAGGTTCCTACAACAACAACAACAACAACAACAACAACAACAAACTTTATTTCACTTTCAAACAGAAATGCATCACAAAGTGCTTTACGTCAAAGAAATCACATGCACAAGTACAAAAAAACCCCATAAAATTCATAATATACAGACTTGGCACTCTTGGGGTTAATAATTTCATTTTGCACAAGCACTATATTGCATCCAACACAGTTTCTGGTTGATTTTGGGCAGTACTGAACCTTTTTAGTGGACTTAAGACAAGAAAACATGCATAAATCATTTTTTTTTAACATGGACATCAATGGGAAAGTGGGACATCACCTATTTCAGCATTTTTCAATACTTTCCACCACTGGGATTTCTTAAGACTTTTGATATGAACATATTTATGAGACCAAAAAAGTTGGAAAAGTTTCTGTTGTAATTTTTCTCAGGTGATTTTGCATAATTCCCATTCTAATTCACTGTATCTCCATGCCACAATGGCTTTTTGGTTTCTGCTAGCTCTAGTGCTACTTGGTAGGATGCATCAAGAGAGCATGTTTTAGAATCATGTAGAATCTTTTGATTGAGTTTGGTTCCACAGGCAGCACTATTATAGCTGAGGTTGTGCTTGATGGTGTGGTACATCTTTGGAGATACAAGGATACAAGGAAGTTTATTGGTCATTATACAACAGGTTGTATAATGAAATTAAAATGTGGTTCCCTCTTGATTGATTGATTGATTGTATAAAAAATAAAATTATTAAACGTGGAGGAGTGCAGATGGTGCATTAAGTATTCTCACAGCCTGATGGAAGAAGCTGCTCTGTAGTCTGGTGGTACGGCAGCGGATACTTCTGTATCTTTTGTCTGACGGCAGCAGGGTGAACAGGCTGTGGCTGGGGTGGGTGTTGTCTTTTAGTATCCTTTTGGCTCTGCGCAGGCACCTCACCTCCCCAATATCACTGATGCTTGGTAGATGAGTACTAATGATATTTTGGGCAGTTTTAATCACTCGTTGCAAAGTCTTCCTGTCCTGGGCCGTGCACATCCCATGCCAGTTTGTGATGTTTCCAGTCAGGATGCTTCCAATCGCTCCTAAGTAGAAGTTGACAAGAACTTGGCGTGGGAATTTTGCTTTCTTAAGTTTCCTTAAGAAATACAGCCGTTTCTGAGCTTTTTTAACCAGGGCAGAGATATGTGAAGTCCATGACAGGTTCTCTGTTATGTTGATTCCCAGGAACTTAAAACTACTCACTTGCTCCACCTCAGCTCCATTGATGTAGACTTTTGTAGACTCTCAGCTCTTTGCTGACGTTGAGCAGTAAGTTATTTTCTGTGCACCATTCTGCAAGATGGTTGATTTCCTCCCGATACAAAAACTCATCATTGTTGGAAATCCGGCTGATGATGGTGGTGTCATCTGCAAACTTCACAATAGAGTTCTCTCCATGTCGGGGGTTGCAGTCGTGGGTGTACAGCGTGAACAGGAGGGGGCTGAGCACACAGCCCTGGGGGGCTCTGGTGTTGAGCACTAGAGTGGAGGAGGAGAGACTGCCAATCCGAACTGACTGGGGTCAGATGTGCACACATATATCAAAAAGTGTCCTTTTACAAACTGCAAATGCTTGCTCACAAAACTATGACAATAAAATATTATACTAGTTTGAGAAAATGTATATGATTAAAATGAAAGTAATTTGTTATTTGAAAATATAAAAATGCATTCTATACAAACTAATATCACATTTTAGGCATTTAGTGAGCTCAGTATGGTCTTTCAGAATAAAATGAAATATTAATTATATATTTTATGTATTCCAAATACACAATTACAAGGTTGTAAAATACATCTTAATTTTTCTGTCCAACAAAATGCAAAATACTCAGAAGGAATTTAATACTTATTTTAAATACAATTGAAATACTGCCCGTCTTTGTATACCTGTGTTAACTGTGCTGCAGTAACCATATCAGCCTCAGGAGATGCTTGGGGTATGAAGAATTGAGAGACTGCTGTTAGGTTTTTGTTGGCCTTGACATTGACTATGTTTACATGCACACCATATTCCGATTCGGGTCAATATTCCGGTTAAGGTAATTGCGCTGCGGCAACTGGAATATTCCGTTTACATGTTACTTGGCATATTCCCATGTTTTGGCGTATTCCATTCTCTTACGTAATGCGACACTCTGTAACAATGTCACAAATTCCCTGAGATGGGAAGTGCGTTTTGAAAAGTAACTGTAAATAGTTTTGCCCCACAACAGTTACACTAGTGTGAAATAATTAGAATATTGTCAATAAATTACTAACCTGACATCCATCACAAAATGAATATACTGTCCTGTACAAACGGCAGCCCTCCTGTCCTCCGTTTTATGTAATTAATGGCAGCCAGGTGTACCAAATGGCAAGATTATTGTTCTGTTTGATTTTGTGGTGGTGGTGACCTCATTGAAGCACACAATTGCCCCTAGTGCGCAGGAATGCGCACCGCAAAATAATGTCCGCGCCACTCGGCAAGCTGGTGCATAAAGGTCGCGAGGAAATGACGTCGGAGAGAGGAAGATCGTTGGAGAACAGCAGAGCAGATCCGCGAGACCGCCGTCTCCTCTCCCTCTCCCTGCCGTGATTGTGGTCCGTCACAGGTTGGCAAAAAATACACCTGACCAAGACAATTAACTGTTGTGGTGACGTGCGGCGTGAGTACTCATTTGTTTTTTCTTCTTCTCTTTGTTTTATTTTTGAGAAAGACCTCCTAGAAGAGCGTGATGTTTGTTTGTGAATTTTTGTGGTGGTGTTTTTGAGAGAAGAAAAAAGAAAAAGACTAAACCATTTTTGTTGTTGTTGTTGAAATTAATATTGTGGGAAAAAGAAAAAGGACTGATATGATTTTTGTTTGTTGTGAAAAAGACTGAAAATATTTTGTTTTGAAAATTATTTCTTTTGAATGAAAACGACTGAAAAGGAAACAAGGACTGAATTTTGGTTAGTATATTTTGTGAAAAAAAAATCAAGAAAAGAAAGGACTGAAAATAATTGTGTTATAATTTTGTGTGTGAAAAAAATACATAATTTGAGTTTGCATTGTGGGTTTGTATTGTGTGAATATATATTGCCTTTATTTGAAAACAAGGAAAACGTGTTGTGTTTCACTGATTGCATACTTGCAGTTGTTTCTTTTGGGTTGTTAAGTGTTACACTTTAACATCCTTTGTGTTGGATATTGAGTGAAGGTTTTTACATTGGTTCTCTGACTTTGACTACAAACAGACTACTTACTCTTAAAAATCTTAAATGTCAGGAGAGAGACCTGGCTGGCACCCCTTAAACCATTATCAAAAATACATCCCCACTCAATCCGTCACAACTCAGCCGCGGGGGGCAGCAGCACACGTATAGGCGTCTGGTCTGCCGGAAATACAGAAGAAGAAGCTGTTGCTATTTCTGTGTTATCTCCCATCGATATACTCCATGATATTTAAATCTTTCATTAGCTGAAGGCAGACTGCAGTCTCCTCCTCACTCCAAAAATGCTGGCTCTTGCTGCTTTTTGCCATGCTGTTCGCCATGTCGTTCTCCCCGCTTGCAGTAACCATAGCAACAAAGATGCCCCAGGATTCCTTGCGAATCGAGCATGCGCAGACGTGACTGAATATTCCGGTATAGGACATTTTCCGATTAAGGTGTTTACATGGCACAATTTTCCGGTTGGAACAGGCATATGCCAGGGGTCTTATTTAGAATTCTCTCCAAACCGGAATTTGACCTTAATCGGGTTCGGTGCGCGTTTAGATGGCTTGTGCGCAACTGGAATATTACGGATATTGAGAATAATACAGGAATATGGTGTGCATGTAAACGCGCTCATTGTGGGACTGTTGCTCTCCTGTTGCATGCTGTCCCATGTCTGCCTGGCCACCAAATGCCACAGAAAACACTCCAACATATTTTGCAGTTTGCTTTATATTTGTTTTCACCAACACTGTCAAGCCAAGAATTTGAATCTTTCCACTCATGCCTGTATTTCCGTGGCACACGGGATGAACTATCAGGAGCTGGGTTAGCTGCATATGGACAAAAGTATTTGGACACACCCCTTAATCATTGAATTCTGTCCCACTGCTACAGATTTATAAAATCAAGCACCTTGCCATGCAGTCTGCTTTGCAAAAAATTGTGAATGATCTCAATGTTTCAGCTTACCAAGACATTGTGGACAATTCTATGTTTCCAACTTTGTGGGAACACTTTGGGGTAGGTCCTTTTCTGTTCCAGCATGACTGTACCCCAGTGCACCAAGCAAGTTTCATGAAGGTATGGTTGGGTGAGTTTGGTGTGGAAGAACTTGACCGGCCCACACAGAGCCCAGACCTCAACCCCATCCAATACCTTAACACCTTTGGGATGAACTAGAACAGAGATTGCAAGCCAGACCCTCCTCCAGCATCAGTGTCTGACTTCACAATTGTTCTTGTGGCTTAATTGGCAAAAATTCCCACAGACATGCTCCAAAAACTTGTAGAAAGCCATCCTAGAAGACTTGAAGCTGTTCAAGCTGCAAAGGGGGGACCAACTCCATATTAATGCCTACAGATTCAGAATGGGATGTCATAAAAGCTCTTGTAGGTGTAATGGTGGCCCAGTACGTTTGCCCATATAGCATATGTTACAAAAACACATTAAATAACCAATCCAGTTCAACAGTTTTCAACTGAAAATCATTCAAATCCTTAAGACTAGAACAACATATTGAGTGATAAAATAAGTAAAATAAATATTTTCTACAACATGATGTTGTAGAAAAAGATTTACACCATATTACTGAAGAGAAATTCTTAATTTGATTTGATTTGACTTGGTTTATTTATTTACACACATAAGAAACTTGATAAAAGATATAATATGAAATTAACAGGGAAATGTGAAGGAGAATTGCCTGAAAACCCTCAAGGGGCTTGAAAAGCGGCGTTCTCCAGGCAGAATCTTAACATCAGTGGAAAGTTTCCAGTGTTCAATGAGAGGTAACTTTCCATCTAAAACTTTCACGGCCTTACATGCCTGTTGTGTCTCCAGGATGGTGCGGTTGATCCCATGGACAGTACTCTGCGAGACTTCTGTGGCCGCTGTACTGAAGAGTTTGTCAAGTGGTCAATCAAACAAACCACCCCTGAACAGCAAGACAAGAGCCCGGCCAATATCAAGTCCTTGTTCAAGCGCATCTACAGCTTGGCTCTGCATCCCAGTGGGTTCAAAAGACTGGGTGCTGCCTTGGTGTTCAATAGTGTCTACAGACAATTCAGGTAGGAAATGGTTGTTTATACTCTATTACTTTTGTAAGTTTGTTTTTGAGTTCTTAGATTAAAGGACCATACCAGTGATTCTACATGTTAAATGTAATATTTTAAATGTAATATCTACAAAAGGCACTAATTGTGCTAATCGTCTCTTGAAGCAAGCAGTCATGTTTTAGAATTCTGACATTACATGCACAATACGATTACATATTGTAATCTGCGATACTTATTATGTGCCTGCTTTGCATTGCAGAGAAGGCATATTTTACAATCTGTCATACTATGGCAGCAGGCACTATTCTACATACATATATATTATATATATTATATATTATTATATATATTATATTATTATATATTATTATATGCCTGCTGCAAAGCAGGCATATAATAATATAATATTCTGCATACTTATTATTATTATCTTACTTATTATTATTGTTATTGTTGTGGTAAAGAAATAGTCCAAAAATAATGCTCCATTGCCTTCATTAATACAAAGTATTGTGGCTTCTTTCCAGCAAATTTACATTCATGGATATGAAACTTCATAAAAAGTAACATTAAATTAATAAGAAAAAGGCATTATCGCCCATGTTATCATAAACATTTTAACCAAATATGACCTCTCCATAGAAAAGAGTCAAGTCTGAGAAAATTTGATTAACTAGGAAATTATTAATATTTTTCTATTTCAAGTTTAAGCAGGTCAGCACCAGTGGCATTTTTTGGTGTGTAAAATATCATATGGATATCTGTTGTACTTTGAGAGAAGACACAGTTTCAGTCTGAAGACTGTCTCAGCTGATGATATGATGCAGTTAAAAAAGAGAACCACTAGATGGCAGCACCACAAAGTTGCATAAATGTGTATCTGGGTCTGTGTCTGTCTGTGACGTCATTGAAACAAAGTGACACCAACAACAGCCGATATAAGCATGAAAAGCTGCTGGCGCCATTTTGAAAAATGTTTTTTGCCAGCTGTAACGCCTTCACACTGCCTGTTAGACAGGTAGCCTTCACACATTTTGGAGCTAACATTAAGATGGTGTACATCTACTTTCTCAGCAACTTTTGCTCAATCCGGTGACATTATTGGCCCTTTTCCACTAGTACCTACTCGGCTCAACTCGGCTCGACTCTACTCGGTTTGAGAGCTTTTCCATTGCTTGGTAGTACCTGGTAGCAGGTCCCATTTTACGACCAACTCAGCCGGGGTTCCAAGCGAGCTGAGTCGAGGCGAAAATGTGACGTAAACGCCGTGCAGGCAACTGATTGGACAGGGAGTGACGAGAGCGACTCCTGCACGAAAACAAAACCCAGCATTAAAAAAAAACCCCAAAAAACCAAAAAAACGGCAACAGCGACCGTGCGCATTGATCATCACTTAAGTTGGCAAAGTTGAAAAATGGCATGCAAACCGAAGAGGTGGAGACTTTTCTGTGCTTGGTGGCGGCCCAAAGAATCCAGAGGGAGCTGGACGGTGCGCCGCCATGCTATGACGACTCCACCCACAGCGAGGTGGTACTCAATTGTAATGGAAAACCACTCAAACCGTGTTGAGGCGAGTAGAGTCGGGCCGAGTAGGTACTAGTGGAAAAGGGCCA
>OMLB01001121.1:16038-26351 GCA_900302555.1 Myripristis jacobus
GTTGGGTGGGCAGGGCTTAGCTGGAGGAAAACTCAGACAGCAGGATCCCAAGGAAAAATGGAGAGCACAGAACAGCTAGATAGATAGTGAGATGGAGCGCTCGGGAGACAGGCACACAGAGCAGAGACAGACAGAAAGACAGATAAGGAGGAAGACAGGCAGGCAGGCAGGCAGACAGAGGGAAAGAAAGACAGGCAGTGAGACAGACAGAAAGTCAGAGAGGCAAAGCAGGATCCCAAGAACCAGCAGACTTTCAAATGTCTTATTTCAGTTAATATAAAACACAGACTGAACCAGTTGGACTCATTTTACATGACAAACAGCAGATTTAGCCAGTCAGAGAGCATATAATATGGCACATGGCTGAGCCTGTCAAAGAGCATATTATATGACAAATAGCAGACTGAGCCAATCAGAATGCATTTTATATGAGAGCGAACCGACTGAGCCAATCTGATGAGAGACGTGTCAGAATGATGGACTTCAGCAGTTTTTTAGTTGTCAGCTGTCTGGCAAATCTATTTATGAGATAATTTGAGCATAAATTTATAGACAATGAAAATCCATCTAGCTAGCTCATTACATGCTGCTTCCAATGCATTGATGATTAATGATTGATGATTTCATGATCTGGATGAGTACGACAAAAGATCTGAATGAGTTCCAATATATAAACTCACAAACAACTTCAGTGAAATTCACAACAGAAAAAAATCCATCAGTTTCCTGGATGTTCAGCTGATAAAAATCAATAATTTACTACAACGGGCAGTGTATAGCAGTGCATTATATCGCAAACTGACAAAAACACGATATTAGGGTTTTGCAGATAAACTGAGAAACACTTGAGTGACAGGTTACACTGTGTTGGCTAAATGAGGCTTTAGGCTAAGCTAAAAATATCAATAGAGAAAAAAACTTTTTAATAAGAATACCCAGAAAGCAAAGAAAGAGGGCCATCAGTGGTATTTCTAACACAGATGCTCCGCTAGGCCTGCTGATGCCATATGAGGGAAAGCCTGTAAGCCAGTATGTATATGGTCAAAAAAAAAACTACATATCTAAATAGAAGATTCAATCTGACAGTGTTTCTCTGGATGTGATCAACATATCTCTTGGGAATAACAAATCAGTGCCATGTAGGGGTGTAAAATTCAATTATTGTCTCAGTTAATAAATTTTAAATTATACCAATTCACATGAATTGATCAGCCAAAAGAAACTGATAAAATGAATTACACTGATGTCAGTCTGAATAGATTTTACATGCTTTCAATCACTTTATTCTAAATTACCCAATCTCCCCTGGGGGATCAATAAAGTATTTCTGATTCTGATTCTGATTATTATAAAAACACACCGGACTTGCGAAGGGCAAATACTACAAGGGACAAGTTGCAGCACAGATTTTTGTGAATATATCACTAGCTGCCTTCAGAACCGGTTGATGGTTTGGTTCAAACATTAACAGCTGTCTTCAGCACCAGCACTGGTTGAAAAGGCATATTGTCAATGGTGTGCAGGACACTTGAGAGGACTCTGCTTATTGAAACCTGCAGGGGTACAACAGTGGGAGTAAGCATGCTTGACCTGAACCCAAGCTGTGTAATCTTATTGGATTTATCACTTTATTCTCAATTACCCAATCTCCCCTGGGGGATCAATAAAGTATTTCTGATTCTGATTCTGATTATTATAAAAACACACCGGACTTGCGAAGGGCAAATACTACAAGGGACAAGTTGCGGCACATTTCCTGTTCCACCAGGTGCTAGCCAGAGCAACACATCAGCACATCCAACAGACACTGTGGACACATTTTCCAGCTCCAGCACATCTAAAGTCCAAATTAAGCAAAACTGCTAACTTCTGCAAGAGAAATGATAACCTTGACAAAAGTTGTGCAGTATGTAGGATTTCACCAAACTGACGCTTAATTAGTTTAATAGTTTGACAGACATCCCAGATGTATGAAGACGTTAAAACAGAAGTGAAGACATCACTCTGTGAAACTGCCCGACTGCCTATTCTAATTCCGGATAGTGATATATAGCCAATAAATGTTAAAACCGCTTGCCATAGGAGGAAGGAAAGATAAGCTACGAAAAACTATATGGATAGGTGGAGAAACAAATCCTTGGTGGCTATTTTTATATTTTAATCAACAAATTAACCTACCAGAGTCTTGGTCCATTTTGATTGACAGGGCGGGGCTCTGGGGGGCGGAGTCTTCACTCAAAGAATAGCTGTGTTCTGCTTGAATATCTGGGAGACAAATGAAAAACAATTCTGTATAAATCTAACATTTTTAAAACAAATTTGTATACTGCTAGTACTACTACTAACAATAATTTCTGTTATTCATCACCAATATTGCAAAAATGTTTTTTTTTTTGGATATTACTTTCATTTATTTACTTATTTATTTATTTTTCCAACTTCTCTCAGAATCACAATCCTATCATAAGGAAGGGGTTTGCTGCATAAATGAACGTGGGAGTTCCCAGCAAGGACACCCAACGCAAACTGGACTCTGGTGAGATGCCAGACAATGAGCAATTCAAGGTGACCCGCAGAACAATAATAAAAACTGCGATAATAGTAATAAGCGCAGTTCCAGGGCTCTGAGTGCAATCAGCGAGGGACCGCAGCGCTTGTCTCACTCCCTGGCGCCCTCTGGCATGATGGCGCCTATAGCATTTGCCTAACCTGCCCTATGGGTCGAACGGCCCTGGTCCCTGTATTCCCTTTTTTCATGTTTATTATTTCAACCCTGTCTCACATGAAATCATTCAATAATCACAAAATTTAATTTACAAATTTGTGTCCATGGACATGAATTGTCCTTTTTTGTGAATATGGACCAAAATTAAATTTGTGTCCATGAACATGGAATACCTCACATGTGGTACAGGCATGACATATGCTTCCAAATGAAATACATTACTTTAAAAGTCGGGCTGTGACGAAAAAATGGGCAATTTCTGTGCATATGAATCTATACATTAGATTTTTGTGAATATATCACTAGCTGCCTTCAGAACCGGTTGATGGTTTGGTTCAAACATTAACAGCTGTCTTCAGCACCAGCACTGGTTGAAAAGGCATATTGTCGATGGTGTGCAGGACACTTGAGAGGACTCTGCTTATTGAAACCTGCAGGGGTACAACAGTGGGAGTAAGCATGCTTGACCTGAACCCAAGCTGTGTAATCTTATTGGATTTATCTGCTAGCCATTGACTGACCATAACAAACCCATGTTTGAAAACCGGAAGTGTAGTTGGGACAGGATTACCTTGGACCATTATAAATGTTGTAGTTCATCCTTTCTTGTGCCCAGACCAAAGGTCATGTGGTCTGGAAACAAGAGAGGATCTCAAGAGCTGAATAATCATTATCTGGTGATGAGTTTGATTAGATGGCAGCAGAGGCTGCGGAATAGTAGAACACTTTTCAGAACAGTACTTACAAATTGCTTTACAAATCTAGAAATTGAGGCCAATATCAACAACCTCAGTATAAATAGCCAGTGCATTATTTCTAACACAGATGCCCCACTGGACATGCTAGTGTTGTTATCAAGGAATGTTACAGTGGCACCAAAATGGACAGATTTTATCCTCTCGCAACAGAAATGTCATGGTAAGCCAGTGGATTTGGAGATATGCCCCACTCCACTGGGCCTGCTGGTAATGTGAGAGGGACAGGCATGCAGTCACCCAAACTGCCAGGCTTTAACCTCTAGCCAATATAAATGTTGTCACAAAATTTCAACAGCCACAACTACCACTACTACCACTGCTACAGCATTTTTTCCTGTTTTCCGCACTAAAGGAAATGGGGCCACCAAAATGGATGGATTTCATCTTCTAGCCAACATTAATATTGTTGCTAAATTTCATTGCAGTCCTCTGTATCTATTTGGAGATATGCCCTGTGCAAGATTAAAAAAATTCACCTGCTGTTGGTGTAGAAGAAAGATCATGGGTTCACCAAAATTACCAGATTTCATTTAATCTCTAGTCAACGTTAGTTTTACCACCAAATTTCATGGCAATCCACCAAATACTCTACATTTGGACATATGGGCCTTTGGACCTAACTAACCTAAAGGCAAAGGGAAGGAATACTTTGCCCAGAACTAGTATAGATCTTATGGAGCTTCCCATTGACTTTTAGATGTTCTGACTTCTGAGTTGGAACTTCCCACTTGCTGAATGCATTTCTCTGTGACTTACATGAATGCCTGCAAGACTGACACTGGCAGCAAATGACCCACAAACGTGAGTCAAGGACATTAGCTAACATTATCTAGGGTTGCTACAGCTTGTGATCTTCATTGCCAGTGCTAAGACAAAACAAAACAAAAACAAAACAGAACAAAACAAAAACATTCCAAAATGTATATTGACATGCGTTTGTATTATGCACAAATTCATCTTGTTCTCTGGGTAATTCATAACAGAGTTGTAATCTTGCCCAAAAAAGTAATAATAATAATGACAATTCTAATAATAATAACAATAATAATAACAATGATTTATTATTTCTGTTCTTACTGCTGCTGCTTTACTGTTGATTCTAATCATCATCATATTCATTACAACTGACCTGGGTTGCTGTCCAGTTCCATCTGTAAAAATGAAGTTCTGTCTGCCAAAAGTGGGCGCTCTAGTAGATGATCTTCAAAGAAACTGCTGAATAATTCACTGCTGAAGTCATCCATCTGATCAGCTGAGAAAGGCTGGAGAACAATGGAGAGGGAGAAAGATGGAAGAGGGAGGGAGATAATAAATGGAACTGTGATAATACTTAACAAATTTATTTGAATACTGACAGTCCTACAGTATGTCTACAAAAGATGTTATATGTTATTTTGCATTTGCATTACTGCATATCAATATTAATTAATTAGATAATTGGTTAATTAGTTAATTGATAGCAATTAAGAGAGAAAGGATAATGTCCCCACCAAAGGTGATTACTGCTGCTCAGTGTAATGGTAATGCTTTACACAGTCGAATAACACAATATTACCTGAACATGAACTTTTTGTGATGCTTATATATGCTTTTATAACGCATCACAAATATCAGCTCAACCCAAATGATGTTCTATTCATGTAGGCATACTGAAGGAAGTTTCAACCCTCAGGCTCTGTAAGCTCTGCAGGCTTACATAGATGTAACCATTTGTACTGTGGACATTCAGTGACTGCAACAACAATGATGGCGACCATGTTTTGGGCTCCATTGTTGTTGCTGTTTGTGGATTTAGGTTTTATTCCACACGTGAAGGAGCTCTGAGTTTCCACACCACCTGTCCTTCCCCTTCATCGCCCCTGTAGACTCTATAACCATATTCAGACGGGATTGACTTTCAGAACAATGTTTGTAAAGTAATCATTATCGCAGAACCTCTGTAAAGCATTTGACATCTCTATCTTACTTGTTTCCTCTAGTTTACTCAAAACATAAAACATGGCACCATCTAAAAAGAATGGAAGAAACTGGACTGGAGTACAAATGCTCTGTCTACTTGCTGTGTGGGTCAAACAGAGAATATATCATATCTATACATCATGTTTATTAAAAATTTGTTAACACTATAATTTCTTTCTTTTTCTTAGGTTTATATTAGGTTTATTGTATATACTTAGTCTTTATTGTCTATACTGTATATATTTAGGGTATTTTTAGTCTCTAATGTACATACTTCTTAATTGTATTTTGTGTTTTTATTGATGCTGCTGTAACGTGGGAATTTCCCAGTTTGGGATCAATAAAGTAAATCTATCTATCTATCTATCTATCTATCTATCTATCTATCTATCTAATAAGTACACACTAGTAAGCATTAGTTAAACATTAATAAATACTGAATTCATCATTTATAACACATGAATACTCACTAGTATGTAGTTTATAAACACACTTATAAATGTTTTACTCATCATTTATAAGCACAGTAGTTATGGATTAATAAACACTGAATTCATCATTTATAACGCATGTTTCTGACGTAAATACTCTGTATGTGGTTTATAATCACAGTTATAAATGTTTTACTCTTCATTAATAAGCTCATCTATATAAATGATGGATTTAACATTTCTAAATTAAGTATTACATTACTTACCCACCAGTTATTTAGGATTTGTCAGTGGTTTGTAAGATCATTTAGAAAGCCTATGTAAATAATGAACATCTATTTAGATGTGCAGGTCTGAATGCTCCACTATTCAGACATGTACTAATGGTTAGTGAGTGTGTTAGTAGATGTTTTATAAAATCTCACAAATTCCATTTCCAATGGATGGCTTATAAACAGTTATTAATGCAGGAATTCATGAATTCAGGCAGTTACAAAGCACTTACTACTCGTCAATTAAGCATTTTGTGTGAGCTCATCTAAAGTGGGGACTATCTATGCCTTATAAAGCATTTACAAGTGTGATTTCAAGGGATCCCGCTCTCAGCACGTCATCAATCAACATGCACATCTAAATAGATTGTTCATTATTTACATAGGCTTTCTAAATGATCTTACAAACCACTGACAAATCCTAAATAACTGGTGGGTAAGTGATGTAATACTTAATTTAGAAATGTTGAATCCATCATTTATATAGATGAGCTTATTAATGAAGAGTAAAACATTTATAACTGTGATTATAAACCACATACTAATGAGTATTTCAGTCAGAAACATGCCTTATACATGATGAATTCAGTGTTTAATAATCCATAACTACTGTGCTTATAAATGACGAGTAAAACATTTATAAGTGTGATTATAAACCACATACTAATGAGTATTTATGTCAGAAACATGTTTTGTAAATGATGAATTCAGTGTTTACTGATCCATTACTGCTGTGCTTATAAATGATGAGTAAAACATTTATAACTGTGTTTATAAACTACATACTACTGAGTATTCATGCGTTATATATGATGAATTCAATATTTATTAGTGTTTAACTAATGCTTACTAGTGTGTACTCATTATAAAGTGTTACCAAAAATTTCATTTTATTTATTTATTTTTTTTTGTCCCTTATAGACCCAATCATATGACACCGGTTTAGGGCCGTTGTAGGGGGAAAAAATTCAGAGCCAGGGAGTGAGGGTAATATCCTGATTTTAAAAAATGATGCATTAAAGTCATAACATTTCAAGAAAAAAACTACACCATCATAGCATTGCCTCTATTCTGTAGAAATGGTTTTATAAATCTAGGGCTACGACTCCTGGTACTAAATTCTAACATCTAAAAATGTAATAGTATATTGATTTTTTCCTGTATCCTCTGTCTTCTTGTATAGTTAACTCTTCAGAGATTGACACTGATTACTGTATATGATATTTCCTCAAACCTTTAATGTTTCAGCCTCTCAAAGTTAGCGACAAGAGAGGGAAAACTACAATGATAGCACACAGAGCCAGTAAGTGTGTAAATAGCAGCCAGGGAGACTGATTTATCCTCAGTGTGGATGAATGAGTCACTGAGCTGATATACAATGTTCTGGAAGCCTAGGACAGCCTGGTGCTCTGCTTTCACTGGTTTACACACACACACACACACACACACACACACACACACACACACACACACAGAGTGAGTCACCGTAGTCTTGAGCAAACACGCACATCACACAAATGTATTGGAACCAATTATCATACACTGTCAACTCTATGTTTGGTTCTCAAGCTTTCAGGAAAACAGAAGACAGATAAAAAATCAAGTGTCATTTAATTAGCAACAATAATTTTTTATTTAGATTTGATGTAAGTAATTATCTCATAATCTTCACCCAAAAAAAAAAATAGGTTGTGAACATAAATGCAAAGTCCAAATTCTTCACATGCAGTATCTTGTAATCTATAAAGGCAGTGCTTCAAAGTTAAATTTTTCATGGGCTGCCTCTGTCACTTTGTCCAGCCTTTGTTTATTTATTTATTTTATCCAGTGCTCCCGTTGAGATCAAGATATCTAATGTGGCTGAGAAATACATGAACAGACTTTTTTAAAAGCAATGACCAACACCATAAAAATGATTTTCTTTTTCATTTAAAATAACTTCTATTCTTATGCATTATAAGAAACCAGCTAACTAAAACAAGCCAGTGCTGTGATGTAAGGTATGGGCACGTATCCTAGATGCGTATAAATTAATGCATTCTCTTCATTATTTCAGATGATCAGACATCCACGATCTCAGAATAAGATAATAGCTGCTGATAGCCTTTGTGAGTGACTTTTGAGAGTTTTTGAATCTCAGTCCCAGGACCACCACAGATGAAGCACCTCAAACCATGGCAAGTTGTGGTATCCTCTTCCATATTGTCCTAAAAGACAGGACAGCTCGGTGAACAATTTCTATTTTTGACAACGCAAACATATCATACAGAATAGGTCCATACAGCCACATTAATAGATTATGTGTAACCATCAACAATAATAATAATAATAATAGATGACATTTATATAGCGCATTTCAGGATACCCAAAGTCGCTTTAGAGAAAAGAAAAAAAAGAAAACAACTTCAGAAGGATAAAACTAGTTAAGGAATGAAAAACAAAAAAGAACAAAACAAAGCAACAAGCAGTAAAAGGGAGTTAAAAAGTAATTAACCCTATAAAGCCATTTGTATCATAGATGATACACATTATCAAATAACACATTCCGTTTCAGTTTAATCAATATTTGACCAAAATACTGTTGTATACATTCTTCCCCTGTTCACCCTGGACCATACCATTGGCACTTCAAGTACTGTCATATATGATACAACAGAAAAATCGTATGTAATAACATATTTTTTGAAAAATCTTTTTTTTTTATTTTTTATTTTTTTATTTTTTTACATTTTGTTATAGGACTAAATAAAGGGTTCAGTTTCAAAAAATTGGAATTTTCTGCCAATTCTTTCATAGTTCAGGCTTTATAGGGTTAAGTAGGGAAAGCATGTCTAAAAAGGTGGGTTTTGAGGGCTGTTTTGAATGACGACAGGGTAGGGGCAGTGTTGATGTGAGCTGGGAGTAGGGTTGCAAAATTCCAGGAATTTTCAAAGTTGGAAACTTTCCATGGAAATTAATGGAAAAATATGGGAATTAAGAGTAATAATCTAGAAATTTGCAGAACTGCATGTTAGCCTATAAGCGTGAACTTAATGTAGTTGAAGAAAAACCATCTTGCAGCATAATCCTGATTAAAACAACCAGATTTAATGCAAATTCAGTTGAATTTCTGCCCTGCATTGTGCATTCCTCAGTTCCATGCACATATCATTTCTAGAATCCTGCACACTGCAGCAGGACGACTGAGGCCACATGATTAAGCCTACATTTTAGCCCACGGACTACATCTAGTCAAGAAGATTTTGATGATATGACTGGGGTAAATATATTTGACCTATGGTATTAAAGTTTAACTGGAAAAAATAAGTCATATAAGTCAATAAGTGTTTACACAGTAGCTATTTAAGAGGCTATCTATCATGGTGCTAGCAAGCTCAACTGTGATGCTGGTTCTTCTGCTATCCAGTTTTCATACAAATACAGTTTTCATACAAGAGTGTAGGTTATAGTTTGATTCAGCTGCTGACTGGGGAGTGTTCATCTATTCATTGAGCCTTTTTCTATTCATTTATCCACCATCAATCTTGAAGGACTGAGAAAAAGTCAAAAATGTCATTAGTTTGTCCGCATGTCTGCTTATGACAAAACAAAATTTCCAAAATTCCCCAGCTGAACTTCCCAAGGAAAGTTTCTGGAATGCTTTCAGAAATTTACCAGAAATGTTCTGTCCCTTTGCAACCCAAGCTGGGAGTGATTTCCAAAGGGAGGGGGCAGCAACTGAGAAAGCCCTGTCACCCCAGGTTTTGCGGTAAGTCTTGGGGATGACCAGAATTAAAGTTGATCAACAACACAGAGAGCATTTACAATGATGGATGTAGCTAGGCTTCTAGATTTTACATTAACATTAGCTAACTTAAGATGGATGCTAGCTAGCAACACCAATTTTTATGTTGGTCAGTTGGTCAATAACTAAGAGGTTAAATTGATGTGTGTTTAAATTTATAGTCATCTAAACTTTAGACAGCAAAAGGATTTACTTACCATCACCAGAGTGAGTTCATCTCAAATGGAATGTTTAGAATCCATTTGACACGCAAAACCCATAGTCTAAATATGACCAATGATCAATATTTCATGGTTAAGGAGTCAAAACTAATGGTTGGAATAGATTCAGCACCCCTAAAAACCCCTAGTTAGACATCTCAAAAGCTAATATTGGTAAAAAAAA